>JAADVC010001410.1:0-10298 GCA_023334575.1 Pythium volutum | reverse complement strand
GGCGATCATTCTGTAGGTACATATCCTTTACCGATTGGGCAACATTGCCACGTGACGGGCATTCATGACCCTCTTCTTTTCATCGAGTCCAGTCCAACAGTCGCCTCGTCCATAGCTTCGTCAACGAATCGCGTTCTGTGTTCAGTACGCTCCGTGTGTACATGGTGTAGTTTCGCTGCTTACGCCCAGAGCCCATTATGTGGGTGTTTTGAGACCAAACCCTGGTGCACGTCGTAGCGACCCGAACGTCAGTGGGAGGAGCACTTCATCGACACACGACACGGCACACCAGAATAGAACCTTCCAAACAAAACGCACGTTTGGTTCGCTTCCTGGGATCAGCCCCTGGTTAAAAGAGGACGGATTGGACAGGGTGTCAATTGTATTATGTTCCCTCTACTTGGATGTGGGTCTGGCTTGCGGGGGACGGGGGATTCGTTGCTGGCGCCAGCCGCGATCACGATTTTAGTAAGTCAAAGTAAGCCATACACTCTACTTTTTTGCAGTGCATTATAGCATGACTTGCCTGATCGCCTTTGGGTCTTGACAACCGTAGAACGAATGCAGAGCTGAACGCGAATGGGTAGCCGACTTTCTCATTTTGGTGGATACACGCACATAGCAGGGTCCCACTCCTCGGAGCTGGTGGATGCATACGAATACAAACCGTATGAATACCCACGTACCCATGCACTCGACACAACCTCAACGTGAATCCAAAAAAATTGGTCAAGTTCAACTTCATTTTTCTCAAATGTGCTCGTCTGAAATCAAAACGAAAAAGCCAGTTCTTGCGGATGTGAAACCCACTCAACAGGCAACAGATTTCATGACGATGGTAAGGAACCGTTCTCTGTTTGTATTAGACACAACTTTTGTATAGAATGCGAAATATAAAGTTGGTTTTCCTTCTTAACGACCTGCACAGGAGCGCGGGCGTTGACTAACCAAGTTAAAAGATGGAAATAGGAAAGCTGGAATGCAAAAAGCGGCGCTGGTCCACAGAAGCTCGTTGAGACCTCCGATAGTGCGCTTCGGCTGTGAAGACCTCAGTAGAACACGGCCGAGTACACGCCGACACCGACATCACTCGCCTGCATTGGGCCTGAGAAAATCTCGATGCCCCGGAGGAAGTCGTCAATGTCTTCGACTTCACGAGCATGTAGCGTAAGCAGTTGTCCCGAATCGAATGGAATCGACTCGTACGGCAGTGGCTCCTCGTGGAGCTGCTCACTTCCTCTCGCTTGGCGGACATACGGCTCCGCATGACGCGTACATCCACGCTTATTTCCTCGACCACTTCGGCGACGCTCACGACGATGCCAGTCGCATAAGCGGTGTAACGTCTCGCCGTTCTTGATGGCTGGCGGCTCGTCGCATTGACGGCAGGTCAGGCGCGTTTTGCCATCTCGTTGGCCAGGAGACAGAGGGCGACGCGACGAGGGCCTTGGTCTCCCTCTTCTGGCGACGAAGCTTGGTCATGACGGTGGTAAACAGCTGACATGGAGGCGTCGGCGAGTGCGGTGTGAGGTGGTTGTTGGAGTGGCGTGTCGAGTTTGACAATGGCGTCGTCAAGAGCCGCGTACAATGCTCCATACGTTGACTGAATGCGAAAACTCGACGAGAGAAAAAGCAATCATTCTCCATTCTAGACGATCCACGAAACTTCACCTCGCTCAGAGCAGTTCAATGGTACTCATTCCATCATTAAACAAAGAAATTTCCGCCTCGAGATTGTGGTGCCACCGCTGTAGGTACCGGTAGATCCAGGGGTGTTCTCATTGATTGCCAACTGGGGTTTGAGGTGCATGGGTTCAGCTGTGCAGAAGCGCCACATGCCAGAATTTCGTTTGACCAGGAACGTGAGACATGCTCTCAGCAAGAAGCAGAACGGTGCCTCACCACCAGCTCGACACTCATAGCCTACCACGTTAAGGCCTTTTGTTTTGTTTTTTCAAATTCCTTTAGATAACATGGTTGTTTCGGCATCGCAATCCCCACTTGGTATCGGCGTCGTGTTGACTAAGTACTAATATCGGACTGGTGGTGGTACCGCAATCAACCACGCAAAGCTTGTAGCGCTGGCAACGTCGGCGATTTGGACAATCAGGACGAAAACGATTCAACAGCAAATTCATTAGCGAGCAACATCACCCCACCAGGAATGCTCCAGATGACAGTTGCTCGCGTCGTTGTGAGCTGGAATTTTATGAGAACTACCAACACTCTTGGCGTCCAGTGCAAACGGTCAGTCCGTACGTGGCATTCGCACTGGCCAATCAATCAAGGGGGCGCTCACATTTGCCAATCAATCAACAGCCCCTGAACGCAAGCACCGGCTCTCAATTTCAGGTCGATGGTTGACCCCTTTCTCCTCCCCTCGACGCTTACTGACTGGAACCGTTCTGTCCCAGCGAGGGCGAGTTTTCGTGGGGTCATCTCCTCGAATCGTGAAACGACCATTCCAACGTCGATTTCTCACCCTGACATTCGCTCTCTCGTCCAATAGTTTCACGCGCATGCGGGTCTTGTCATCGTTCGTAGCTCAGGTGGAACTGGCGCTGCCGTCGACCAATCTCGTCGTAAACGCGGAATTTATGGTCGATGCAGAACTTCTCATCTGGCTCTAGTCGCTCCTCGACGCTTCACAGGCAGGTTTGGCGACTGCCAATTATCGCACCAAGCTCCCGACGGCGTGTAGTTCTTCAATCAGCGTAAAAAGGACTCGCGTCAACCCCGAGTGTACCCAAAATATCCTAATGATAAAGCGAGAAAGAGAAATGGTGCATAAAACGACCAAATTCTCATCACTCATAGTTTCAGCTATACTTTCTCAAATACCCACCGAATGGATGACTTCCTTTTGCCACGAGCGGCGCCGCTCGAAACCGAAGAAGACTTGACCTCGGGGTCCGAAAGCGACGATAAAGACTTCGTAGGGGCTTCGTCACGATTGAGCACTGCCATAGACGAGATCCCTGATCACCAGTGTCGCTTTTAACCTCCCCCGTGCATGCAATCACGCCGTATATACGCAGACGGCACTCTTCACGAGTTGTGCGACGGCCATCGACGCCAGGCGTCGCATACTCCGCGCCGTCAGCAGCAGCGCGAACGTCACTAATGTAAGCCATCCGCGACGTCGTCAACCGCGCTTGGTGTTGCTTGGGTGTCAGTAGGGATGGTATTTTCGTCCATTTTAGGGTCCTATGATTGATTCTTAGGGTTTTAGGGAAGTTTTTAGTCCCGGTGTGGTGGGATTTTGCCGTGTGGACCACGCAATGTTGGAGACTTGTCGACAGCCAAGCCAAGAAAGAAAAACGCAGTCTTGCCTATGTTTAGCCCCTACCACACATTATTAGTCCTTCTTAGGGTCCGTTCCTAAAATGTCTTTTTAGGATTTGGCCCATCCCTAGGTGTCAGGGAACGCTCATTCTTGGCGTTGTTCTCTCAGAGCAAGGGGGTCGCCAAAATCTCAAACGTTTTACACCTTGATGAGCAGGGCGGAGAATAGTCGGATTTAGTGGGGGGAAAGCAAGTACTCTATATTGATCAATACACTTCATGTCCAAGATGCTTTTGGTATAGCTACAGCGCCATGCAACAGAATGGAACTGGCCTTCGCAGCCAGCGACACCCCAAGTGAATCTGAGCAATGAGAAGTCAGATGATTTCAAGGGGTAGCTGCATTCCGAGATTGTTCTGTGTCTTCCCCGAAAGATCCGCGCACGGTATTCTATGGGAGTGTACAGTGGGTGGGATGAGAAGACTTTCACTCGTGTATCTGATCGACGCGATGGGTTGAAAATCGTTAGGTATCCAAAGCCAACGCAAATTCATCCCCGTCAGTTTCGATGGCGTCTGGTCTGACTTGACAGTTCATCATGTCTAATTTTTCCTGATAACCTCTCATAAGCGTTTGTGACTAATTCTCGATTCCAGCGAAATTTCGAACATCACGCGCCGACGTCGATGGGTTCAATACGTACCTTTCACTTCAGTCGTGCGCACGCCACAATGAGGAAACCTACCAGCAGAACCCTTGCGTCAGATTGGACAAGCCCCTGATGAAGGGCGGTGACGCCTTGTCAAGCAGCCACGTGACAAAGATCTGGATCCTCTCCCAGTCGAAACGACGCGCAATGGAGGGACGCGGCTTGTGACGATTGCCATTCCAAAATCTACCATCAACTGCCCACCACCTCGCCCTCGCCCAACGTCCCCAACTACCAAGCATGCTGTCTCCCAACGGTTTCGCTGCCTCCCTCAACGGTCCGGCTCACTGGCAGTGTCGTTACTCTGGATGCACGCAACGTCGCCACACGCGACCAAGCGGCGCTCTGCTCCGATTCTGCAACGACCACCGACTCCGTCAAAACGAACACCAACGTGCGTTTGTGGAGCGACGTCGCCGCATGCGTCGTGTGGAAATGATGCCAGCGAACGACATCTGGACCCAGATGGAGTTGGACGACGCCCTCGACTTTGGCTTCGAATCGGTGGAGATGGAACAACTCGTCGCCGATTTGCTAGGAGTCATGGGCGACGTCAAAGAGCGTCCTGAGGCGACCAGTACCTTGGAAGCGTTGGCGTCGCTGTCGATCAACAGCATTGTTGACGTAATCGGTCGTCTCCCGCCTCCGGACATCTAGCGACAAGCGAGAGAAAATCGCCTCTCTCGCTTCCACTCTTCTCCAGCAACACATTGAGCTCAATGCCCACACCCCTCCCCATCCCCCAAGACTGGGATACTGCATCACGATTGCCATCGATTCCGTTTACCAAGATAAACACCCGAATCTTAAGCTTTGTATCCAAGTACCGGTACCGTAAAAATATAAAAAACAAGAAGTATAAACCAACAAAACAAAAAATGACCGTGTGATTGCAGTTGGTATCGACACTGTGCCAACCCTCGGTTTGCAGTTTGAACGCGTTGGACTCAAGCTCCGATTGGAGACTTGGAATGGCTGCACGCAGGGTGCACAATGGGTTCAATCGAAGTATTCTTTTTTTGGTGATATTTCTGATCAAGTTACGGGGTTTCAGACAAAACCGCGTCTCGAAGTTGTCAGTCAGTTCACTTAGGAGTCTTGCCACAACATCATGCCGATTTGACCTTGAGTTGCACAATGCAGACCAGCAACTCGTCATTAATACGCCCACTGATGATGCAATCTGAGACTCACAGCGTCTTCTGGCGGCGTCACAGAGATGGTGAAAGGAGCGGCAGCTCGGATCGCGCCAATCTTGAGACTGATCGCATGACAGCACGTGTGGCGCGAATCACAATTTTCGGCGCTTCGTATGTTGGTGTCGAATGCGTGCAGCATGTGGGAAGTAGAGGTAATGGTAGTCGTGAGAACCTGGGCAAAGGAGTCGGGGAATGGTGAACTTAACGCATGGCGTACCAATGATATCAGTACAATACAATGGGCCACATTGACACTTCACCGCGTTTCTCATCAGACACCCGTTGGCTCTCTCCACCAGCAGTCCATGCTGTAAAGTTTCATTTTGTTGTGACCGATGTCTTACCACTAGAAATTCGCAATCACAAATAAGGTAAAGTTCTGCAAAATGCAGTCTTATCCTTTGCTAGGTCTCCTTGTGTCTCTCCTGCTCTTTGTAGCGTGGTCTACAACGTCCTATCGGTCAATCGGAAAGCACAAATCCGAGAATCACTTTCTCTTCATTCCCCATAAGTACCATTCGAGGTGGGGTCGACCCACTCACGCTGGCGCGGTACGCGCGAACCGTCTCCGTGATGGCGTTGAAAAGACCTTGGTGTTGCTTCACACGACACTGAATGAGGTTGCTGTTCGACGTGAGCAATCTCCCAGTCGTCGCTGTAGCCTTGGTAGTGCGTGAGGCCACTTTGGGCTGACGCCGAGTCTGGCGTTGTTGCTGGTTTCCAGTAGAGCTTCGCGTTTGCATTGTGTTGGAGAACAGGGCTTGTTGCTTGTGTTGGCGGTGGGGAGTTGGATTGTGATAGGTGGCGTTGGTCTCGTCAATGTGAGTACCAAGACCACAATAGTGGGTTGAGCTGAGGCCACTGAGTCCAACGTTTGCCGAAGTGAGAATTTGCCACCACGCATCATCTCATCAAGCCAACCCGAACCCATCAATTGTGCTTTTGTTAAAAAGACACGTTGGCAGAGATACGCTTGGCTTCAATCCAAGTACGTTCGCGAAGAGTTATTACTGTCGCACTTCGGCAATTCGTTCATACTTCGGTAAGTATCCTGTACATTAAGTCACACCAGGATAGACGGCTGATCCCTTCCCGCCGGACACAACACACGTACAAAACACAAACGCCAGTGGACCAAGTCCATCGGAACATACATTCTGCGTTCTCATTTTTAAGTTCAGAACCAGGATTGCAGCTGCAAAATGAGAATGCGTAAAAATGAGATAAACCCACGGATAACATTGGAAAAAGAGAGGCAAAGTGCTTTGGCGCATGGTTGTTTCCTGGAGTGTCTGCAAACGGGCCCGTCATCGAGCACAACTCGCCGTGAGCATGTACTTTGTACAATAGTACCATTAAGAACCAGATTATCAATTAGTGAAGTTTCGCCGAATGTAACCCAATAGCCCCCGGTCCATAGGCTGTGATCGTACCGTGTTGGAAGGGCACGGGGCCAGCTAAACAAAATATGAACTCACTAGCATCAAGCGTGCCTCACGGCTGACGGCTCCATGTTCTGAGAATGTGGCAATAGCAGCTCATGTTTGCAAGTGTGAACCGCACGCGCGCCAACCAATGTTCCAAAGATCAGTGCAGCATCCCAACTCCTCATCACTCGCGCAAGGCGAGCTCGTTAGCGACTCTGCCTACTTGCCACCCGCTAACTGCAGCGACCGCCAGTTTTTGCGTATATGAAGCATTGCTGCTCATCTTCACAGTGGCATTCGACATAAAATAATCGTGCCTTACAATCTAGAGAGATGGAAAGTTTGGCTCCATCAGCTACCACATTGAAGAATGGGAAGACGAAGTTGTGAATTGGCTGACCTCATTGGTTCAACCAATCTTCTTCTTCGAAATGGAGTATATTGCGTTACATCTTAAAGTGAACTGCGGTACCTAATATGCAGGATTTAGCAGGCGGGAGGATCCGCCGATCGCCATTGCTGAGAGTCGCCAGCGATGTGCTGGTCAAGGCGCGCCCATTCGGGTGGGACGTCGGGTGTGGGGTCTGGATGCTGCGCTTGGTGTCCATTGCGACGTTGGCGGCAGCATCCGCCATTTTGTTGTATGCTCGAAGGTGATGACGCCACCGAGCCACGCCGAGCTTGTCGGCGAGGCCGCGAGCGGCGCTGTAGAGGCCGAAGAGTGTCGCGTTCTTGGGCGGTTGGCATTGGTCCATTTGACAGACGATGAGAAGGCTGTCGCCGACCACTTTGAGTGGCCGCCAGTTGTTGCGAACGGCGGCTACGAGGCCGGTGACGAGCCCGAGATACTCGGCTTGATTGTTGGTTGTGGTTGCTGCTGCGACACTCATGGCCGCGCTCCACACCAGGTGTGGGACCTCTCTGGCGCGGCTTTTGAGGAGAATGACGGCGCCGGCGCCGCCGGGGCCTGGGTTCCCGCGTGACCCGCCGTCAAAGAACAGCACGTATTCAGCCCGCGACTGCGGCGCCACGGGCACGGGTTGCATCCGGGCGACTGCGAGGTCGCGGCACATCGTGAGCAGGTGGCGAAAAGTGCGAGCGTTGGGCGAAGCCGCATCGATCGCGCTCGCTGCGGAGTGGAGCGACTCGAGTAGCCGTCCGCGGAATGCTGAGCTGGCGACGGGGTACGTCCAGGGGGACTCGACGTCGGCCACGCCTTGCCGCCAGTTCCAAATGGTGTGGAAACCGGCGAGGACTTGTCGTGCCCATACCTGCTGCATGAGCGTATGTAGGGCTTCCGGGTCTGCGGCTGCGCGAGCAGCTGGAATGTAAGGCGTGACTCCGATCGGAGTGGACGGCAAGCGGACACTAAAGACCGCTTCGAGAAAGCTGGACTGGTCACGCGGTGTCCCGTGGCGCCACATCCCAAGGCGTTGCCAATACCGGAGGAGGAGGGCCAGACGTCCTGGGCGGCCTTGCAGTGCCACATAATGTGGAAGGTGTGGCCGCCGCGCGCATGAAGGGAGCGTGCCCAGCCAGACAGCCGCATACCCTTGACCTTGAGTAGGAGGAGGCGCTGGCTGCTCACACTGGACTTGAGTCGGGCGATTCGTTGCCAGGAGAGTCGGCGGAGGGCTGCACCCAGTTCGGCGTCGTCAGCACAGGCCTGTGCCTCGCGGCTTTGGACGTGCTGGTGAGCTGGGCTTGGCACAGTGGCATGCGAGGCGGTCCGCACGGTGGGCGGGGAGAGGTTCCAGAGTTGAGCGAAAGGCTCCAGCCACGGGTGCGGGTCGAAGGAGGCAACTGCGTGCCCAGCGGTGCGGGCCGCCCGTGCTGCTGTGCGCTTGTTGGTGACTACGCCGAGATCCGTCTCGACGCCCGTACCGTCGTGCAGCCATAGGCGCAGCCCGTCCGACGCCCTGCTCACCCGTCAGCGTGCTTCAGTGGGGGATCGGGGCTGGAGAAAATTGGCCGGGTTCTGGGGCAGCAGTATCGCCGGATACCAAAATGTCGCAGAGCCGTCGGAACTGCAGCGCGGCACGCGGTCGCAGCGGGAAAGGTTCAGTGCGGCAGAGGAAGCGAACGCTGTGATCGCCGCACCAGACCACTTCGACGATGTCACCGATCGTGGCCCCGTGGGCAAGCAGGTCCGGAAATTCCCGTCGCCGAACCTCGCGCCCGGTCGGGGACAGTAGGATGCCTGCACCGGCAGCTTCCGCGGCCAGCAGGCAGGCCACCGAGAAGTGACCATACCTGGCGCTTTGGAGGCGGCGAAGACTCCCCAGCGGCGCGCGGCGGTCCCCGTATTGGCACCGCAGCCAGCCATCTTCCCATCGCTTGCTGGGCATGCCGCCACGCCCGACGTGCTTTAGCAGGCCGACGATCTCGTCGTGTTCGTCGGCTTCGCGAGGGATCGTGAGCCGGTTGCGCAATTGGGAGAGCCCAGTGCTCGCGAGCGTCGTGTCGAGCCGTTCTACCTCCACCGGTAGGCGGACCAGGCCGGTGGAACGGTGAGGGGCGCTGGAAGGCGCTTGCTCGAGCAAGATGCGGCCGACGGCTGCACTGACGCTGGTATCTGCCGATGCCCAGCGCATGGCCACGCGGCTGCTGAGTTGCAATAAGGCTTGCCGCACATCCGGGATGGCAACGCCGCCTTCAGTAACCTTGAGGGACGCAACGTCAGCTCGGAGCCACGGCCGTCCAGCTTTGGGCGACGCCGCGACCGACCCTTTCCACATATTGTTGTGTACGAAGTGCTGGAGAAGAGTGAGGATGTCGGCCGTTGGCCAGGCGTGGCGACCGACAAACAAAATCTTGGGCATCACCACCGCCTCGCAGATGCGAGCGCGCTGCAGGGTTCAACCAATGAGGTCATCCAATTCACATCACAACAACCAATTTGGTTGGCTATCGTACGTGACAGAGCAGACTGTGAACGTGAGATTTTATTTCTATACTAAGTGTGAGCTTTGATTCATGGTGTCCCCACACCGGGAATGCTGGATACGAAATGAAGCGACGCACTCTAATCAGTTCATGACAGGGACTGTGTCCAAGTCCAAGCGCAAGTCCCTGCTCGCCAGATGGGTAAAGCTGGCGAACAATTACATCAGCGAATTGGCGATTTTTGTGTGTTGATGTGCGTCGATGCCAGGTACATGCTTGTGGCGAGGTGCCGCGCTGGCTGCCGGCGTCGACGAGTGCACTCGTAGGTTTCACGGGGTTCCGATCGCTCTTCGAGCCTACGGTGACAGTCAGCTGGTGCTTCGCCAAATCATCGGTCAAGCCACCATCAACCAGCGCTCCCTTCGCCGCATCTCGGATCGAACGATCGCTTGTCTTTGTCAGCTTCCAGATGTCGCACTGTATCGTACGCTCCGAGCCGGGAACAAAGTGGCGGATACCCTCGCCAATTTCGCCATGGACAACCAGTTCAGCTCCACTTCCTCTGCCACCTTTTCCTCAGGATCCAGACGCTCGGGCAAGTAGATATATTGGCACCTTGCCATTGTGGGCGTGGCGTGGCGGGTGTTAGCTTGCAGGAAAGTTGCAGACTGAGCTATTCTACCCAGCATGCCTCTTGTATGCCTTCCTAGTGTATCTAAAGATAAGAAGTACCTCGCGTCTTACCCAACGGAAACCGCAACATCCTCACGGACTGTTCTGCTTTTCCTCAG
>JAADVC010001409.1:0-10320 GCA_023334575.1 Pythium volutum | reverse complement strand
GGATGAGATCCAGCTGAATAGTGGACTGTGGTCCATGGAGTCAGGACGCCATGACACAGTCAAGCACAGAGTTGGGGATCTGTGTCCTTCGGAGGACAAAGAGCATCTCGGCACGAGAACCATCGTGACGGTTCTGTAGGCTCACTGTGACAATGTCTGGGTTCACATAAATAGTCCTTTAGGGAAACACAGAGATATGGGAACCGCAGGCTAGACAGCAGTGAGTCATTCTGGATTTGGCTTTGAATACACCAAGGCAAACCTTAGGAAGCGTGCCAGCTTCCCTCGTGTGGCATTTTCCTGAAATCCACCACAGTTTCAACGCTGACTGAGATACAAGACGTCGTGCCATGGGTGCTGCAGTATCGTTCTGCTCTGCTTTCGCGCGTGTTGGAGTGTCGTTCCCAGTAGGACTCCTACTAGGTCTAAGGAGGGAGCTCAATTCAACGCTCGCCAAGCCAAACCACAGTCCCACACTCAGCGACCTTCTCCACCCCACCAATACAAACGAACGTATCCACGCACTCAAGCACAATAAGTCAATACTAATATCGCACCGTGTGAATAACGCCACGAATCGTTTTGAAGAATCCATGAACAAGACGCAGACGGCGCGTGCCTCGCAAATACCGTCTGCTAGTTTTGGTGAGAGTTTCGTGGTCAAAAGGAAGAACACGTTTCCTGCACTAAAGCTATGGCTCAGCTGGGACGTCGTGTTCCAGGGCCACACGCTTCGATAGCCAATACGGGCAGGGTGTGGTCGACAGGACGAGTACTATAAGAGAAGAGCAGCGTATTATATGCAGAGCAATACAGTATGATCCCTATGAAAACCTCAAACAGAAGTTCATCTTGTTTCATGGCTCACTCACATCTGCGAGGAAGTGCCCGGATTTGTGGGTTATGTGTGTCAGACCTTGGCCGTATGCCGAACAAATTTAGCTTCCAAACGGTAGCCATGATACAGAAGATACTCGAGTTATAATGGAGGTGAGGCCCGCGCGGAAGCATGAGAAATTGCGACTTGATTTGAGGATAGAGGACCAGCATTCAGACTTGTTTGCCCAATTTTTGTAAACTGGATTCACACGTGTGATTTGATTGATCCGTAAGTGGATCCGGAAAAGATCTCACACTTCGATCTACTCTACTGTGCAAGATCTCAATTGCCCACAAGCACAGAAACAGGCGCGTGATTCACAAGGTGCGCGATCTATTCGAGAACCAGAGATATTGCCAGAGATATCGTTTGCGTACTCAATGGACAAGTCCACGGGAAGCCAGCAAAGGCCTCAGCAGTCGCGCAAGACCAATTCAGCGACTTGCATCTCGGAGAGAAAACCCTCCCAGCATTTACACCGCCACACGCAACCAGACACAAACCGAGATATGATATTGGCACCTTTGACTATAATCTCAGTCAACATAATATTTGATGCTGCGCCACTCGCTCCTTCCGCGACCCCGTGGAGACCGAGTCAGATGTCTCACAGTATTCGGATATCAGAGCGCTGGAAACGGTGTCTATACTCCACTTGTTGTCTTGAGGACTCGAAACCACTTGCCATAGCAGTCGTATGTCTTCCTGTATCATATTTTCTCTAAGTCAAACGCAGTGTTATCTGCTTTTCTACAGAGAACCAGAACTACCACTACGCACGCCTCTGTTTAGCATGGTGAGTGACCAATCCATGGTACACGTAACCGCCCTCCCGAGATCAAGCTGTACGCGGTGGGTGCGTTGCATGGCTACACTTTAGCGACTCGCGTCACTCAAGTGTGGAGGTTCCATTCTGTAGCCCATCATTACTCACAACTCTACGAGGCTCTCCCTCTTCATCGCACTGGACAGTTCCAAAAACAGAACACCTCTCGCACCCAAACGCACTTCTCCTCATTATATCCATGGGATAAAAGGAATCCAACAAGAAAGTGCAAACCACCAGAGCCGTTGCTGCCAACGGCCCGTTGGGTTCAGTATCCAGAAATCAGCTGTCGCACTAATGGATCTCACTTGCAAAATCACAGCTTAATCTCTGAAAACATATACCTCTTGAAACTGTTCACGATTTTGTCGCAGCCATACACAAATAATTCCGTATTAATCATATTCCCTTCTCAAAACGATAAAGATTGGGGATCGTTGTCACCATACCGATCATCCTCCTACGTAGGGTTCATTTTCTATTCATTCGGTATGCGTGGGTTTACTTTCATCTTCTCCCTCCCTCTCCATTTTACTACCGTACTTAGAGCATCCATGGTGGCGTTTCCTTTCTCAGTTTCCATCTTGCTCCGCGCTTCGTCCACGCCATGGAACTGACTGCAACGCCCGCCGCTCCGACCGCCTATGCAGTTCCCCTCATGGACCCCAAGACCAGTGTCGACGGTGACGCAGTCGACGTCCAGGTCGTCCCCATTCACCCCGAGACCGAGCCGTCTCGCAGCTGGAACGACTGGCCCTTTGCCGTGCTCTTCCTTGGCAACGTCCTTTTCATGGGCGTCGCCTTAGTCCACTGGGGGCTCGACACGGTGCGCGTCGATCCGGACCCGGCCAAGGCCAAGACCACGCTGTTTTCGACCGCGAAGCAGACGCAGACCATCCTCTACATGGCACTCGCCATGGCCGCAGTCGCACTCGTGCTGTCGCTTACGACGGCCGTGCTTGTCACGATCTATACACGCCGCATGGTTATCATTTTGCAGTGGACCGCAGTCGTGGTCGCAGCCGCTGCGACCATTGTCGCGTGCATTATGAAGTCGGTCTGGTTCATCATCTTCGGCGTGCCGCTCACCGTTTGCTTTGCGCTGTACGCGTGTGTCTCGGACAAGCACATTCCGTTTGTCGTTGTGAACGTGCGCGTCGCACGCGCCGCGATCGGGACGTACTGGTCGACGTACGTAGTCGCCGTGCTCTTCACGTTTGCGCAGACCGCGTGGCTCGTGCTCTCGGTGCTCGTGCTGCTCGGCGTCGCCAAGGCCACGTACCACACAGTCGACCGAAGTGCACTCCTAGCAAACGGTGAACTCTGTAAAGAAAACGACGCGTGCGCGTCCAACTCGTGTCGGTACGGCAATGGCCGGTACTTGTATTCCAAGAAGCGATGTGCCGCGTCGTTTCCCGGGCTCGAGCACGTCACGACCGCCAACTATGTCGCGTACGTCGCGCTGCTCGTGTGTGTCTACTGGGGGCTCCAAGTATTACGTCGCATTTCCAATATCACGGCGTGTGGCACGGTCGCGGCGTTTTGGTACGGTGCCGAGTCCAAGTTTACGACCGGCGCCGCACTGTGCCGCAGCGTGACGACGTCGTTTGGCTCGATTTGCTTGGGCTCGCTGGTCGGTGCTGCGGTCCAAGTCATGCGGTTGCTCGCGTCCCAGTCGAACCAAGAAGGCAGTATCCTGGGGTCTCTCGCCGAGTGTCTATTGATTTGCATCCAAGATTTCGTCGAGACCATTACCCCCTGGGCATACGTGTACGTGGCCATGTACGGCTTCAAGCTCACGCGTGCGGGCCGTGCTGTGCTTAATCTCTTTGCGAAGCGCCACTTTTTAGGGATTGTCGACACGGACTTTTTGCCCATTGTGCTCTCGATCGCTGCGATTTCGATTGGACTCGTGTGCGCGAGTATCGGTGCCTACATCGCCAACTACACGGACCTCGTGACCTTTACCAACAACACGTGTACGTGGTGGTCCCTGCAGCCTTGGCGATGGTCTCCTCTAACTGACACTACTATTTTGTATGCTTTTTACCACAGACTTTCTCTCGATTTTGGGCTTTTTCGTGGGCGCCGGCGTCGCGATCACGCCGCTCTCGGTGCTCGACTGCGCCATTACGACCATCTTTGTGTGCTTTGCCGAGGTATGTGATATCGTAGGATATCTGGGAGCGGACCGCTGGATTCTAATTACTGTTTGTGTTGGTAGGACCCGGCGGCGTTTGCCGTCGCGCATCCCGAGCTCTATTCTGTGCTCGTGACCGCGTGGGCCAAGCACTACCCGAGGGTGATGGCCGAGTCGGGCTACTACAGTGCGAGGCTCACGGCAGAGACGACCCAGTGCTGAGCATCTTCACGGGGATCCATACGTGGACACGACAAAAACTACTATACTTTTACCACTTGCCCAGGCATTTTGGTTTGGTTATCAAGACAGTTGCAACATGCGGCTGACAGGACATACAACAGGTTCATTCTTTGGGCCAGTATGGCGCTGTGACTTTTCGGCCCGGCCGCATTTCCCTACAGACTACAGGGAGCAACCGATCCGCGAAATAGATGATTCAGCAACCGCGCGAACGAAAGTGGCTGCATTTAGCTATAACGTTACCAACAAATTCAGACGTCCAGTAGTGGAACTCCAGGCGAGAGACAACGAGCTTTGTTCTAGTAGGTTTCGTGGATCTTGTGAGTGTGCGTCCAATTCGTTTCGATACGGTACGGAGATGTCTACTGGCTCTCGCACAAGCACTGCACCGTCTCGTTTCTTGAGTTCCAGCACCCAACTGCGTCGCAGACGCCGCTCTTGGTGCTCAACTCCAGCTATACAAGGCCGTATGGGCCGTGAGCAGTGTGTCCCAGTCAACCTCTCTATAATGGCCACTGGCGCTCACAGTGTAGGACTCGGCGCTTGCGGGCACGCACCCCCATTGTGGCCACCGTGCTCATCTCCGGAAACCTCTGGATTATACTATACTGGCGGCAGTTTCAACGGCGGCACACGCACACGCACTCCGTCACTGCTGCTGCGTGGGCGTGTCGTCCGATCTTGTTCTTCTTCCCAGTACACTGGCGGTGTCCAGCTCGTCTCGCCCGTCTCCGTATGTTCAAAGTAGACAGCATCCGTGTACATGTCGACACGGTGCACCCACTTGCGCGCTTCAACACGCGCGAGCTCCTCGGCGAGCAACTTGTTCTGGGTATCCACTTGTCGCTTACGAATCTTCTTTTGCTGGACCAGCGCGGCATTCGCGCGGTTCTCTTTGGCGACATCTCGCCACGCTTCAAAAATCGACCGTGTGCCGTGGCCCATCCAGCGCGTGAGCACGGCACGCATCTGGAGAAACTCGTACGTCGCCTTCTTTTCGACAAGGGCACACTTTTCCGCCACGTACGCGTCCCGCAATTGCTGCTGGTAGAGTTCACGCAGTTCCTCTTCGTTCACGACGCGGTCATCGCCAAGCGCGACTTCTATGCGGTGGCTCGACACGCGGCGATAGTCGTCGACGTGGAGATCGGGCATGTCGATCGTAAAGAAGCTGCGAGGCGCTGCGTCCGCATCGTCGGTCTGCGGCTCTGCTTTCGTCGGTGCTTCCTCATCACTCTCGCTTTCCTCTTCGGCGGATGCCTCCTCTTCGTCTTCGTTTGCTTCTCCGCCACTTCCTTCTTCCTCCTCCTCTTTGTCAGACTCGTCTTCGGCCGACAGCGGCACGCCGTCATTCATCTCAATGGCCTTTTGCTTCTCGTACGTTTCAACGGCTTTCGCCTCGGCCGTCACGAGCGTCTCCATCACCAGCTCGACCTCGAGGATCTTCTTACTCTCGATTGGCTCGCTCTCAAGGTCCTTTTCCAACTCCGCAATCTTCTTTTCCAGTCGCTGGGTCTTCTTGCTGTCTTCGCCCACGCTGTCTCGTTCTTTCCGCAGTGCCTCGAGCTTGTCCACGAGCGCCTTGCGGTGAGCATCCCGCACTTTCTCGAGCGCCTCACGCTTTGCGTGGAGCTTGTGCACTTTCTTTTCCAGTGCGTGCTTCTCCTTGGCGTGGCGCACACTTAATTTCTGGACGCGCTTGCGGCGTACACAGTGTGCCTTGGCAAGTTCGCGGGCGAGCGTTTCAAAGAACACGACGCCCGGGTCCGAGTTAATGTACTCGACACACTTGCGCTTGGTCTTGGAGACGAGCCGCTCGATCTTGCGCTGCAAGTACGTGCTCGCGAGCTGGTCTTTGGCTTCCTCGGTCGTCATCATGGTCATGCGCACGAGCGTGGCACGGCGTTCGCACTTGAACGGCACTTGACTGGGCACACACACTTTGCGTTTACGTAAGCCGGTCGTTCGAAACTCGAGCTCGTCGATACACGCACACTGGCGAAACGCGACCGCGCGGTCGTTTACAGAAGCTGGTCCGAAAAAGTCGTCATAGTGCTGCAGTGCATCGTCGATTTCGTCTTGCGTACAGAATGTGAGAAGCTGGAACGTGTTGCCCGCGCGCCGCTCGAGTACGGGGAGCATCTCGTCAAAGAAACGCTCCCACACGACACCAAAGAACGGCAGCTTCTCGGTCTGCTGGACAACGCGTTCGACGCGTGGCTCGAATAGCGCATCCAGCGTGTCCAAATCGACCTTGTCTTGCGAACTTAACGCTATGCCCTGCTGGGCCTTGGCGTGCTGTGCGTCGACAAACTTCATGGCAAACGCCAAAACGTCCTGCAGCTTCTCGACGGCCTGGCGTCTCGCCTTGCGGATAAACGCTTCGAGCGAACGTTCGATGTACAGCATCGTGGGCTTGACGCCCTTGGCAATGTACTCGATCGGCGGCAATTTGAGTGGATTACGCTCCATGCAAAGCGTCTCGAGCGAGGACAGTAGTCGGAACGAGAACGGCAGTTCGGTGATCTGATTCCAGTCGAGCCGCAGCTCGCGGAGCGCGACCAGGGTCCCAATATTACGCGGCAGACTTACGAGGTTGTTCCGCGAGGCATGGAGCGTTTGCAGCTGCGTGAGCTTGGTGATCGCGTCCGGAATTTCGACGAGTTGGTTCATGTTCACACTGAGATGACGCAGATTAACCATGTCGCCAATCGCGTCGGGTAGTTTGCTCAGTCGATTGTTGTTAAAGTTGGCGCTGTGCGCGCTGGAGCGAGCAAGCGAATCGGGCAACGTCGTCAAGCGATTGTTTTCGACCCACAGTTTCGAAAGGTCGCGCAAGTCACCAACGTTTGTGGGCACCGCTTCTAGTAGATTGCTCGAGAGGTCGAGACGCTGGAGCGTTGTGAGCAGTGCTAGCGACTCGGGCAATCGCGTGAGACGATTCTTGGTGAGATCCAACGCGGTCAGCGACGTCAGCTCGCCAAGCTACAGCCAACCCGTAAGGAATCAGTCTCCTTCACATCGACCATCAGACTCCAGGAAAGCACAACGTACGCTATCTGGGAGACTCTCCAAGTCGCAGGCAATGAGCGACAGCGTCGTGAGCGAGCGAAACTTTTCGGGGAGCTGGCTGGGAATTGTCGCGAGTGCAAAGCCCGTGATGCGCAGCGCCGCGAGCTCGTCGAACGCGAGCACGCGGTCCCAATTAAAGAAGCCTTGGTCCTGCTTCCACGCGATATTGAGCTCGTGCGTGTGGGCGACTTGGCGCACAAACGGACGCCAGAGCCGCTCATAGTGCTGCTGCAGCTCGCTGTGCTGCTCGCCCAATGCCTTGTTTCGCCGTCGCCGCCGGTCCTCGAGCTGCTGCTGGATCCAGTCTTGGCGTGCACGGCGATCTTCCACAATGCCTGACGGTGAGCCAGAGGACGCGACTGGTACCGGCGGCAGGGACGTCACCGAGCGGGTCGCGCTGTTGCAGGTTGTGGACATGCCCCCATCAGCGGGGGTTTGCAGCGGACGGATTTCTACGCAGAAAAAAGGGCCGGTACATTTTCCCCCCTGCTATTTATACGTTGAACAGAAGCATGAGATCGAAACTGGATTTGTATCGGTATCTACAGAGATACACATGCCCCCCGTGAATCACTCAAGCTTCTCTCCGTCCGTAACTGCGTCTTGATCGTGCTCGTCACGGACCGTGCGTTGTTGACGCTGGATCGTCAGGTCTATTCCAGCCAGGCGCGCGGCATCACGGTCTACACAATCCGCGTACGCTCCCTCGACTTGAATGGCCGTGAGCAGTCGGCCGAGCTGCAGTCCGCGCGATCGATGTGGCCACGGCGATGTCGCTGGAATTTTGAACGTGTCGGGTACCTGGCAGTGTCCATGGAGCTCGTAAAAAACTTCAAGTGCCGGCAGGATCCGTTCCATCCACTGATACTGGTTATTTGTCCACGCAAATCGTATCGCATGCAGTTGGCGTGCATCGCGTTGCGCGTCGCCGTGGAAATTGAAATTCGAGCGAATGTTCTTGACGACCGTACCGAGATTCCAGCCCCACGCCTGCTCTGGCCACGGCGATTCGGACGGAACGATAAATGTCTTGGGAACATTACAGTGGCCGTACTTGGCCGCAAACGTCTGCAGCGCCGGCAACACGACGTGGCGCCACGTGTACTCGCTCGAACGCTCGACAAATCGAATGGCTTCGAGTCGCGCGGCGTCGCGCTCGACTTGTACGGCAAAGCATTGTCGCGTCCAAATGGCCTGCGCACAAATGCCGAGCTTCAAACCCCACGCCTCTTTGGGCCACGGCGACGCGGACGGCACGACAAAGTCGCTTGCGATATGGCAGTGGCGATACTCGGAATAGAACGTTTCAAGCGCTGGTAGAATGCGGTGGCGCCACCGGTCATCACTCGAGCTTCGCACAAACCCGATCGCACTTAACTGAGTCGCGTCCCGCTCGGTTTGTGCGAAAAAGTACTCGTGGCTGCGTATGGCATCGACGTAGGCACCGAGCTTAACGCCCCACAGTGGGCGTGGCCAATCAGAGTCCCATGGAACCTCAAACGATCTGGGGACAACACAGTGGCCGTGCGTTGCCGCAAAAGCCTGCAACGCCGGCAGAATGCTCTTTCGCCAATTGTCCTCGTCGACGTCCCACACGAAATCGATCGCCGTGAGTCGAGCCGCGTCGCGCGTGGCCTGCGTCGCGTAGTCTCCACGGGATCGGATTTGGTCGACACATACACCGAGCTTGAAGCCCCATGCGTTAGTCGGCCACGGGGACTTTGAGGGTACGACGAATGGACGCGACACGAAACAGTGGCCTTTCGCGTGGAAAAAGGCTTCGAGCGATGGCAAGATACACTCGCTCCATTGGGACTCGATCTTGTCCCCTTCCAGACCACCAAAACGCGTCGCTTGATTCGCAGGGACGTGTTGGTTGAAATCCCATGGTTCCGGCGTCCACAAGTCATCATCATTATGAATCGTTGGTGAGCCTGGAGCGATTGGATTCGCTTGCTCCTGCTTACTCGCGTCAATGAACGTCTGCTCCGTCACGCCAATGGGGAAATCCACGCTCACTAGATCGGCCAGCTTCGCAGCGTCGAGGGTATGTGCGTCTTGCCGTAACGACTGGACCAGCGCACCGAGTTCGTACCCCCACGTCACCGCTGGCCACGCGTCATCGCCGCGTGGCACACAAAAGCCGGCGGGTACACTCGTGTGGCCATGGAGGTTGTGGAACGTCTTGAATGCCGCCATGATCTGACGCTCCCATTTGAGCTTGTGGTAGGCAGCACCCAGCGGGAAGCCTAGTTCACGCAGTGCCCTGGCAATCGTTGGATGGTTTCGCCGGTGCTTGGCACTGGTGGCAAACTTGCGCAGCGTGCGGCCCATATTCCTGCCTTGCAAGCCGTCTGCCCATGGAATTTCGAGCGGATCACGCACGCGGCCACACAAGAGACCACTGCCTGAACTTGGTGACGTCCCTTTCTCATCGCCAGTGTGAGGAATGACAAAGCGGTACGGCACGACAAGGTGGCCTGCACTCGCCTGGAACGTCTTTACAAATGCCGGCAGCAGTGCAAACTCATGGGCAATCTTCTCTGCATCCAATTTGGACTGTGCGTTCGCGGCTGAATCTGCTTCCATGGCCGCTACCGTCGTCGGGGTCTCGTCCCACTGGAAACCCAGCGCCGCCAATTGGGCGGCATCGCGCGTGGCCTGGACCGCATAGTAGCCTCGCACGCGAATGTTCTTGACGCACATGCCGAGCTTGAACGCCCACGCGTCGGTCGGCCATGGCAATTCCGACGGCACGACAAAGCGGGGCGGCACGCGGCAGTGGCTATTCACTTCAGAGAACACCTGGAGCGCCGGCAGAATCTGCTGGCTCCACTTGGAGTCGCTCTCGTCCGTCTCGTTCCCACCACAGCCCGCCTCTTGAGCCGTACAAGTAGACTGCGGACGATCTTGGCGGAGTTTAACGTCTGGGTCCGGATTCTCAGGCCGTGCATCAACGGCTTTGGCGACTGTACTGCTGACGTCGCTGACTTGCGGACTCTCTTTCCGTACCAACTGCTTGGCACGGTCGGCCCACGTCGGATTTCCCTTCCCGGGCGGCAACCGCAGCCGCTCAAGATCGGCGAGCTTGGCCGCGTCCAGACTTTTCGCGTATCGCCGCAAATTCGCCACGCGCGTGCCGAGCGTGACGCCCCATGT
>JAADVC010001408.1:0-10321 GCA_023334575.1 Pythium volutum | reverse complement strand
GAGAAAGAGAGACGGGGGGGGGAAGATGCCGAATGCGCGAGGCGAGTTGCAGTGTGCCGCGCGCAGCACGAGGGTGACTTCAACTTCGCGACCATCACTCTTGTCGTCCAGCCAAAGCGAGTACTATTTTGCGCGCCAACTGTTGGCGAGCAAACAAACAAGACGCCGGGCCACCTCGCAAAAAACAAGACCCAACTTTCGAACAAGACCGGCTTTTTGGCGGCATTTCTGCAACTTGTTCAAGGACGGCAGTTGGAAATTTTCCATGTCCGAGGCAACGTCACTGTGGGAACTGCGCAAGCGGCCGTTGCCGCGCGACGCGATCGCGTCCCCGGCCGAGAAAGCAGCAGCATTTAAGAGGATGAAGACCGACGCACCTATACTACCTGTGTCTTGGATCGTGGACGATGCAGTGGCAGAAGCGTCCTTGTCGTCGCGGTGCAACTATCGTGGCACCAAGTGTGAGCAGCCGCGCGTCATGAAGCAGAATGGCACGCTCCACACGCTCTGCGCATTTCACCGCGATCGCTCGACCATCAACCAGCACCGATTCGACGAGAAGAAGCGTAGCGAACGTGAGGAAACCACCAACGTCCATTTTGCAGAAGCGTCCGTGTCGTTGCCGTGTCTCTACCGCCGCAACAAGTGTGGGCAACCGCGTGCTATGAAGCGGAACGGCACGCTCCACACGCTGTGCGCATTGCACCGCGATCGATCGATCGCGAACCAGTGGCGATTTGACGAGAAGAAGCGCAAGGAACGAGAACAAGAGATTGAAGACCGCGCCAAGAAGAATGCCGCACGCAGGAAGCGGCGTGTCGAGCAAAACAAGGCACGTGAGCAAACCAACAACGACAATGGCCCCGCGAACGCTGCCCTCGCGCCGCTGTCGTTCAAAGACTTTGACACGAGAGTTGTCGCATCCTTTACGGCCGCTACCCGCGATGGCTCATTGGCCGCTAACGCGACCGAGAATGCGGATGCGATGCGCGCATGGCTACTCCCTTTTTCTCTCGGTGCCGTCATGCGTCCGATCGCAGACGCCGCGTGGCGCGACGCGGCCGTCGCACAGTTTCTCCAGCACGAGTAGATACGCGCCAACACCCCCGTTATTATCTAACGCTCATCCCGCCGCACAAATCTCATTAGAGTGGACGCGAGACCCCACACAAGAATCCCCCCATTTTCCCTTTTTCCCGCGGTTTTTCGTTCTTGTCACACGTTGCAGTTGGTCACACGTCACACGGGACAGCATCCCTAGTTCAGTATACCCTCGCGATAGTGGCACGCCACTATTCCATCGCCACCATGCGACACCTCACCCATTTCCTCCATTTGTCCCCATTCTCCCCCTCCATTACGATGATGGCCCATAGTGTCGTGAGTGCACTCTTCGGCTCGTACGATCTGCGCTCCTCGAAGCAATGGCGCGACGAGGACATGTCTCACCGTGAGCAGGAGATCCAGTGGCTTAATGACGAAATCGTGCGCGCCCACGCGTGGCGCGTCGCCGACATTGAACGCTCGCTGCGCACCGAGAAAATTGAGCACGAGCATTTGCTGTGTGAGGCCCGCGCCGAGCAGCTCCACACGGTCGCCGAGCAGTGCGCGCTGCTCGGCGGCTTCTCGGTCATTGCCATGTGCAATCTCAGCATTCCCGATGACGTGCGCGAGTCCATTGTGTTTCTCTATGGCGTCTCGGCGACCATGGTCTGCGTGCTGCTCATTCTCGCGACCATCATGTGCACCATGCTCTTGGTCGCCGTGACGCGGTACGCCGCGCACTCGCTCGAGGTCAGTGTCAAGCAAATGGATCTCGCGCAGCTCGAGATGGAATCGCCGTTTGGCAAGTGGTGGCTCAAGACGTGCGAGCGCGAGCAAATGCGCGCGTACAAGTTTATGGGCGTCGGCGTCGTGCTCTTTTTCTTTTACCTCTCGATGCTCTCGTGGGTCCAGTTCCACAAGTCGGTCTATGCGTCGTCGACCATTTCGGGGCTCTGCTTTGTCGCCGTGCTCGCGTGGCAGTTGCGGATCGCGAGCCGCTGGCGGTACTTGCTCTTGCCGCCCAGCGACAAGCCGTTCAAGCCGTCGCATTCCGTGCCACTCGCATCAGGGTCTTCGTCGGGGGCACCAAGCGACGACGACCGTGCCGCGACAACGAGTGCCGGGTCGCGCACGTCGTCGTTTCTCGAGTTTAAGCGTTCGGTAGATCTGCCCAGTCCGGCCGTGCTACCGAGCCCCGCGAACCGACTGCAGACGCCCTATGTGAGTATGCACCACTAAAGAGAGTACTACTGTAGTAAAAAGTGAAAACTGTGTGTCTTGTAGTACGGTACAAAAGGGTCAGCCGTCACAGAGCACGAGTGTATGGGAGGCCCCAGCGCGGACGCGGACAACGCCGTCCAGCCCCGATACTTTCACTAAATGACGAGCAGGCTCAATCGTAATACCCGCACTGGATTCATACACGTCGCCTTCTTCGGTCGCGAGCGCAAAATGGGAGTCGCCCGCAGCGACCGTGATGAACGCGTGGTTGCCATCCACGTCATCAGCATCATCGCGTGCCTCGTCTAGAGTACTAGTCGAAAAGGCCACGAGCTCGGGCGTGAGCAGCTCACCCGGGTCGGCACGCGACGGATCGCATCCGCTGAGAAACACGGCGCCGTCGCGCAATAAAAAGAGCGTAAACGAGCCACCGGCACTCACGTCCATGACCTTCATGGCGCCGGCATCGTCGGCGAGAGCAATCACTTGCTTAGGTTCGGGCACGTCCATAAAGGAGCCGTGGCCCAACCGGCCATGGTCGCCTCGCCCCCACGTAAACACGGCGCCGTCCAGCGTGACCACGACCGAGTGGTCGCGGCCCGCAGCGATGCGCCGCACAGCGCCGGTTGGGACTTGCACAGCGTCGCTTTCGTCACCACGTCGAATGCGCGTGATGGATTTCACGGTCCACCGCGACTCGATCGGCTTGGGTTGCTATGTAGCAGAAAATAGTATTAGAATGAATAGTAATACTTCCCGCAGCACGCATTTTCGTTCGGACGGTACCACCGCGTCCAAGAGACCTTCGGTCGGACGTCCGAGCTTGGTAAACTTGTTGCATCCCCACGAAAAGACACGGCCTTCCGACGACAAGCCGAGCGAGTGGTACTCGCCACACGCGACTGCACTCACGTAGACGCCTTTGAGATCTGTAACGGGCGTGGGCGTGCTGACTGTCGTCGTGTCGAGTGCATGCGTGAGAAAGCCCAATTGGCCCTTGGCGTTCTGGCCCCAGGCAAACACGTGGCCATTCACATCGGTCACAAGCGTATGGAACGCGCCACACGCGACTTGGACAATGTGGTGGCCCTGCAATGCCGGCACAATACGTGGCCGCATGACACGGTGCGGGTCGCCCTGCACGGCCGTGTACCCCAAGCGTCCGCCGCTGGGATCCCCCCACGTGAGCAGCTCGCCCTTGTCCGTGGCGATCGCAAAGAACCGGTGGCCACACGCGACTTGCGTGACATTGCCCGTGGTTGTGGCGTTGTATTCGACCTCGTGGACTCGACCGGCTTGAGATTCGCCGTTTTCCTCATTGGCGGACGACCAGTCCCCTAGGATAAAGAGTCGTTGCTTGGACTCGTCCAGCGAAAGCGAGTACCCATTGTGGCCGATCGACTCTCTTCGATACCGCGCCGTGCGTTCCTTGGCCACGACCCAGGCCGCATAGTTTCGCGCAAACGCCGTCTGGACCGCCGACGGAAGAATCGCCTGTGGACACTGCTCCTCGTCTTCTTCTTCGACCGCTACCGCTTGTTCTTGCCACGCGATCGTCGTGCCGTCGCCGTCGCGTCGCTGTGAGCCAATATGGTAACAGAGCCGACAGCTCTGGGCATGGGTCGCCTTGAGCACAAAGTACTCGACCGCGACCTGGAAATTCGCAATCGTGTACCCGAGCATGGACGTATTGGAGTTGATAAAGTGGTAGTCCGACACGTACTTGAGTACCGAGATCATGGGGAAATGCGGGGCCGCGCGAGCGTCCTGGGACGCGGCATGCTCGGCCGCGTGGTTGTAGCCTTGGACCAGCACGTAGAGCAATTCGTCCAGAATATCATCGGTCGTCATCTGGAAGCCGTCTACACACAATACATAAATAATAATCGAGTTAATAAACCAATTCTAATTGACAAAACCAAAGCACGCACCAAGCTTGTGGTGGTGGCGTCGCAGATTCTGCGTCGCGCCCTCGTGAATGTGGTCAATGCACTGCTTGAACGCGAGCAGCATTTCGAGCGGCGTCTTCTTGCGCTCGACGCGGAGGATCGCGTTCACGGCCGGTAATAAATAACACTGGAATTCTTTCCGCAGGCCAAAGTCGGCCGGTCCATAGTGGCGCATTTGCCACAAAATCGTGCCCAACTTTTCATCGTCGTCGCGGCAGCTCACGAGCACGCGTGGGAAAATGACCGCGTGGAGCTGTTCCATCAAATAACACTCGACGACCTGCTGGATCTGCAGGAAATGGCTCGCGGCGGCCGTCGCAAACGGCCGATGGCGACTTCGCCGCAATGGCTGGCGCGCTTGTGCCGTTTCCTCATCGAGGCTGCCACCGCGCGCAATCTCGTCGACAGCGTACGACCACTCTTCCTTTAAAATGGCCGGCAGCGTGGTCTCGTATCGATTCGCAAACTGGTTGTGGCGACAAATCTTGGCGGCTTGCGCAATGGTCTCGTCCAAGTGGAGAAACACGAGCTCGTTCTCGGGGAATGCGCGCAGCATGGCCGTGTATCGACGGAACGTTGCCATGTCAATCTCGTTTGGGTCCTCGGGCAGCTCGAGTCCGCCCACGAGTGGACGGCTCACGAAAAGCACGAGCACGTGCTGGTGCGCGACCTCGCGGTGGTCGGAAAGCAGGATCCGCACTTTGCGCTTGTCGTCAAATCCCGCGCCCGTAAAGACCTGCGAGCCGATGATCGACACGGCCTTGCCGCTAATCGTCTCGTACGCACCGGGGCGATGGACAGCGGACGACGACGACGAAGAAGTAGCCGAGGGCGAGTACGACGCCGACGAGGCCGGCGTGAGGATGTGCGCAAAGAGCGACTCCTGCGACACGCGCGCGTCCGCTGCGAGCGAGCGCGCCTGCGGTACGCAGAAGAGACAGCTCGACGGCAGCACGCGCTGCGTGGTCTCGAGCTCCAGCGCGAGCGCCGCGAGAAAGACGTCGCCGCCCATATTCGTCCCCCAGGAGCTTCCGTATCTTTTTGGGAAAGAACAGGAAGAGAACGGCAGACCTGTGTAAAGCGATAGTCAGCTCGATCCACTTGAAGGGGTACAAGTCTGTGACGTGTGTAGAATATCGGATCAGATGGCTACATGACGGATTCCCGAGAAAGACACTGGAGATTAGTGATTCTAAGGCGCGCGTGCAGTAGTAGACTGTGGGGAGTCTATGGATGAACTGGGGCTGTGAAGCCACGCAAAGTGGAAGGAGTAGTCGACACCTGTATCACACAGACGTTGGTCAGCTTTGCCGCATGGTGAGACAAACGCACCGGGCAGAGCCTATCTAAACAGAACTCACCGAGCTGGACGATCGACGTCTGCATCGTATAGAGCACCCACAGCAGTAGCTTGGCCTGGACATTTGCAAATCGCTTCTCCAGCACGAACGCTAGTTGGTGCAAAAGCGACAGACGCAGTTTCCACCACATGACGCACGCGATCGTGATGAGCGAGACAAACTCGAGCGACGCGTAGAGCTGAATATTGGCAATGGTCGGCCTGAGATCCTGGACAGAGTCAATGCCGTTCAGGTTCGGGTAGTACGCTCGATTGGGCAGATGCCACGTCGCCACGACGTAAATCGCTGTATCACAATAGAAACGAGATAAGCCACCAGTGGTCGAATCTGTAGGTGGACGGGGACGTACTGTAGATCATGGGCATGATGACCTCGGTGTACTCGATGAGCACAATAAACTCTGTGATGAAGAGCACTTGCTGTGTCTGTGTCACGAGCACGCCCCGCTCGACAATATTGAGCGTCGCAAGATCACGGGGCAATGGTCTCGGCTCTGGCGCGAGCACGACCGACTTGAGCCGTCTTCCGAATGCGCGCAGTGTGCCTTGCTTTGCGACTGTGAAAACCATCTTGACGAAGGAAGCGGTCGGTGCCATGCGGGCCATTGGGATCGTCGTGACTCGTGATGCATGGACATTTGTGGGCGATTGACACAGCCTCGGACGACGCACCTTCAACGGTTCCGCTTCAATGACACGGCTGCACAGCGTGGTCAGTCTCCAAAGTCCTCGTGTGGATAGCGCGTCGCCTCGCCGGGTGCGGCGTCTCGCGCGTGCAAGCTTAGTTGCAATGGGTGCTAGATCCGTAACGAGACCCTGGACATCGCCAAACGAGAGCCACGCCTGGATCAAGTCGATCGCCATTAATGCAACGACTGTACGTGGGGACGACGTGCTGCCCATGCAAATCGAGACAAACAGCGAGTGGAAGATCTCGACGTTAAAGACAATGGCCTCGGGCTTGGCATCGTCCGTGTCGGGCAGCGTATGGCTGATCCAGTTTTTCGCAATGATCTTGATGACGGGTAGAATCAAGATGGCGCCCGTTTGCTGGGTCGACGAAAGCGTCGAGTAGACGTAGTTAAAGACGGGGTAGATCACGGTCATCATCATTTGGCCGCCAAACACGAGCAGGTACCGGCCAACGCGTCGCGGAAGTCGACGGTGGGTCACGAGCGTGTGGCCGCGAAACAGCACGACCATGGCGACGACGGCACTGCTCCAGGCGGGCATGCCGACAATCATGTGGAAGGGTAGAGGGTACCCGATCGCATGGGCCATGGCGAAACAGAACGCAACCGAGCTGGTCGACGCCGCCACACTAATCGCGGTCATGAGCCAGCGGGTCAACTTGAGTTGTGGCAGGTGCGAGCGAAACTGGAGGAGAATGCAGTACGTAATGAGTGTGACAGTCACGAGCGTGCGGATCCACACGTGGAGACTCTGGGAGGGGCCGCGCGTCGGCGGTTCTAAAGGCAGGAGATCGACGCCCACAATGACGACGAGACAGGGCACGGGCGTCAGGGCGCAGACCAGCAGCGCACGCAGCCAACTCGCCGTGGCGTGGTAGTTTTCAAAGGCTTGGACGTTGGCGATCGTGTAGTGGCCGTGGAGCTCGACTTGTGTGGCCTCCCAGATCCGTGTCCACTGCACCAGGTAGTGCGACTGCGCGGTCTCCCAGGCATACGCCCACCGCGCTCGGTAGTGCTGGACGAGGTGCATAGTGGTGCCTTGCGATGGTCGCCACGAGAGAATATGGCGTGTAGTTTCAATGGGGCTTGGGCTCATGTCGCCCTATTTTTGGTCCATTTGCTGGATCGCTCCTCCCTATCTATCCGTGTGTGTGTGTGGCTCTCAAATGACTTGGTCCCGTGTAGTACATTCGAACAGCCCCCTCTACTTGACGGTGCTCGAATTCGCCATCATTGTCGAACACAGCGATGCGGTGAGATCCATGCTCGTCATTTCGTACGCCAAAACGCATTGCAAACTATCACGACTCGGGACGACTTGTTCATTGCATACTGTAGGCTTTCTCTAAGCTTCTATGCCTGCTCCATCTTCGAGTACGGCTTAGGATCGGCGCCCACGACGGCTTCCGTAGCATCCACGGGTTTCCGTTGAAATGGGGTCATCAGAACGAGTGTCAACTACGAAGGGCATGGCCCTCACCTTGTCCGATCATTGCTTTTCAAACGTAAGAGTTCGAGACACGCCACGACGGACCATGCGTGTAAATCTGAAAAGAACTAGAATTGAAATAATGGAAAAGTCCTGGTAAAGCAAATCTCAATCGGATGCAAGGAGACGCGCTAACTACCGTTCAAAGTGTAGATGCGGACTCACAGGCGGCACTACAGAACCAACATGTTGGATTGACAATCATTCGTCCCCCAAAATGGGTACACTTGGAAGTACAGTGGCTACATTGTCTCGGAAAAACGAAGAAAGATGATTCGCGATCAATAAACAAGGTGCACAAGCCTGCGTGGATCACGAGGATGAACTGTTGGTGTGGAGCCAAGCAAAACGAAACGAGTAGTCAGCCCCTGCATACACAAACACGTTACGTCATGGGCAAGCAGGCGAGCACACAAAGCTGGGAATCCTACACGTACCGAAATGAACGACCGACGTTTGCATGGTGTGCAGCACCCACAGCAGTATCTTGGCCTGCACGTTGGCGACCCGCTTCTCGAGTACGAATGCTAGTTGGTGCAAAAGCGAGAGACGCAGTTTCCACCACACGATGCACGCCATGACAAGGAGCGACACCAACTCGAGCAAGCCGTAGAGCTGAATGTTGGCGATCGTCGGCTTGAGATCGTGGACAGAGGCAATGCCGTACAGGTTTGGATAGAAGGCGCGGTTGGGCAGGAACCACGTTGCGACCACATAGATGGCTACATAAAACCTTGAATGAGTCTCGTGTCGATACCAAAACCCAATGAGTCGTTTACGTACTGTAGATCATGGGCATGACGACCTCAGTATACTCGATGAGCACGACAAACTCGATGATAAAGAGCAGTTTCCGTGTCTGTGTGACGAGCACGCCCCGCTCGACAATGTTGAGTGTCGCGAGATCACTGGGCAGCACCGACGGCTTCGCACGCGGTCTCGGATGGGGCGTGACCACAACGGACCGGATCCGACCGCCAAGCGCACGTAGTGTTTCTTGTGCGGCGATGCCAAAAGTCGTTTGGACGAAGGAAGACGAAGGACCAACCCGGTTCCTTGGAATGGCGACGTGGGAGGGTTTGGACCGCATGGGCGTTTGAGACGCTGTACCTCGGCGTGGCCGCAATGGCTCGCATTGGAGTACCTGGTTACTCAAGGAAACCAGGCCGTGTAACCCACGTGTCGACCGTGTACCCGGCTTGTGTCGCGCACGCTCTCTCGCACGAGTAAGCTTGGCCGAGATGGGCGATAGCTTTGTGAGCAAACTCAAGATATCGCCAAACGAGAGCCACGCCTGGATCAAGTCGATCGCCATGAGTGCAATCACCGTCCGTGGCGACGACGTGCTGCCCATGCAGATCGAGACAAATAGCGCGTGAAAGATCTCGACGTTAAAGATAATCGCCTCGGGCTTGGCGTCGTCCGTGTCGGGCAATGTGCGGCTGATCCAATTCTTGGCCGTGATCTTGATGAGCGGCAGGAGCAGGATGCCACACGTTTGCCGCGTCGACGACAGCGTCGAGTAGACGTAGCTAAACACGGGGTACACGACCGTCATCATCATCTGGCACACAAACACGAGCAAGTACCGACCGAGTTGGGCGGCCAGTTCACGGTTCGAGACGAGCCTGCGTCCGCGAAAGACGAGCACGAGCGAGACGACCGCCGCGCCCCACGCCGGCATGCCGAGGATCGTATGGAACGGCAGCGGGTAGCCAATCACGAGCGCCAGCATGTAGCAGAACATGACCGAGCTGGCCGACGCTGCGAGACTAATGGCGCCCATGATCCAGTGCTTGAGTGCGAGCTGTGGGAGATGGTGGCGGAATTGCTGGAGCATGCAGTACGTAATGAACGTGACTGTGACAAACGTACGGATCCAGACGTGCGGGCTCTTGGCGGCGCCCAGCACGGGCGGCTCGAGTGGTAAGAGATCAATGCCCACGATCACGACGACGCACGGCAGTGGCGTCAGCACACACACGAGGAGTGCGCGCCACCAGCTCGTCTGGGCGTGGTACGCTTCAAAGGCTTGGAGATTGGCGATCGTGTAGTGGCCCTGCAGCTCGACTTGCGTGGCCTCCCACACGTGCGTCCACCACGCGCGGATGTGATCGAGGCGTCCCATCGTGCTTGCGTGAGGCTTCGCTTTGAGGAGTGTGTCTCGCGTAGTTCAATGGGTCACGAACGGACCCGAGTGCGGTACGGTATTTTTGGTCTCGTCTGCGCGATCCGAAATACCGCAGCACGTCTGTTGTTGCCAGAAAAGAGTAACAACCGCTGGAAATTCCAGCGGTCCAAAGAAAATAATTACTGATCCAATGAATTGCAATTGTAGAAACCCAATTATTTATTGCCCCTCCTTCCATTTCAAGATCCAATATTTACCAATGTTTATCACCTGCGTGGGGATGGCGCTGTCGCCGCCAATTTGGATCGTGGTGAGCTCAGAAGTCTCCGCCACTCATTCCAGGCACGCGAGCCTGAAGATCAAGGCACCCGAGCACAGGTCTCTTCATGTTTGGGCGACGGTGGGCATCACGGAGACTGGCACCAACTTGTAGAT
>JAADVC010001407.1:0-10322 GCA_023334575.1 Pythium volutum | reverse complement strand
CGAGCCAAAATTGTAAAACCAAGCATATTGCTTGGTTTTGCCCGAGCCAAAAGTATCGTCATAGGGGTTTGATGTGGGTCAATTCGTAAAACCAAGCAATTTGCATGGTTTTACAATTTTTCCGAAATCGGCTTTTATTGGCCAAAACCGTAAAACCAAGCAATTTGCCTGTTTTTGTGGGGTATATTTTACACCCACTTTTGCAAAACCAAGCAAATTGCTTGGCTTTACAGCGATCGGCAACAAAAGGGTTAAACAACGATAAAGTCGTTGTTTAGCAACGAAAGGGTTAAGAGTCTTGAAGAGTTCGAGGGATAGGGGTTGACCAACCCGTACCCTACTGTAGTTCTGACACTCCCACTGTATTTCTGAAACTTGTCCTGTAGATTTCGTACTCTCTCATCATTTTCATGGCAATATTTCATGTTCGGCTGGGTGTGACGGGTGATGTGGATGCAATCGGCTTCGTGGATACCACAGTATCTATTTGATTATCATGGTTCCACATCCCGACTAAAATGATGATGATGATGAAAGTGAAGTATATTGTGCGCATTAAATGTACCCTATAACTTCAGAGCGGACCGGGTGGCCCTAGGACGAGAAAGAAAAGTCAACCAGGTTGCCGAGGGAGTGAGCGAGCCAGGGACGGATATCGTTGCTGAGATGGACATGGACGTCGGCATGTCCAGGTCGTGCCGTGGGGTGCATACTTGTGAGCTGGTGGCGTGGTCCATGGCATGGTTGGCGAGGTGATCTGCCATCTTGTTGTGGGCGCGGACCTGATGGGTCCAGCGGCGCACGACAAGTTGATCAGCGAGTCTCCGGGCGGCCGCATAGAGGCGGAGGAGTCGTCGGTTCTTCGGAGGCACATAGTCACGAAGTTGTCGGATAATGAGGTCGCTGTCGCCGACGACCTCGAGCGCTGGCCACTTGTGGGAGCGCGCGGCTCGGAGCCCACAGAGTAAACCCTGGTACTCTGCTTGGTTGTTGGTTGTGGCATGATGAGCGTGGCTCATAGCGGCGCTCCAAACCACCTGGCTGCGTCCGGTCACCGTGTCGACGCGGACGACGCATGTGCCAGCCCCAACCGGACCGGGGTTGCCGCGTGAGCCCCCATCAAAGAAGAGAACGTGGGCAACATGGTTGCCGGGAGCGCCTGCGGGACGTGCTCGCACGGGACGACGCTGTCAAAGCGAGCTTGAAGCTCCCGGAAAAGGCGCGCGTGCACCGGAGGCGCGCGCGCATCCTGCTGGATGCGAAATGCGAGTGTGCCAAGAAGTTTCTGGCTGCTCGCGTCATGGATCGCTGCGGCTTGAGAAGCTCATCGCGGACAACGGGAAGTTGTAGACCGCCGTTCTCTCGTCGAGCCGCAGCCACTGCCGAGCTCACCCATGCCCGACGCTTGCGTCCGTCGTCCGAATGCGTGCCGCTCCATGCGTAATTGTGGATGAAGCGCTGGAGGCGCCGGACATTTGCCGCGCTTGGCCACGCATGACGAGCAACAAAAAGAATCTTGAGGACGATCACTGCGTGACAGACCTGGACGCGCTGGAGGAGGTCGGAGGTTTTAATCTCAGCGAGGTGCAGACGCGCGCGCAGCTGTTGAACAACCACGTCCCACACTTGGCCTGGCCGTGGGATTGTGGAGATTTGTGCTCCAAGATACCGGACGAGCTGAGTCTCGGCCGCAAGGGGAAACCCCGCAACCTGTGGGTCAGCACTACCAGCGGTGGAAGCAATACGGATCGCCAGACTCTTGGTTTTGTTCACGACGAGCCCGGAGACCGCCGCAAAACCATCGAGGACTACTAGAAGGGCCGCTGCATCGTCCGCATTGCGGATGTATACTGTCGTGTCGTCCGCGAAACCAACAATCGCAACCTGAGTGGATTCGTCCATCTGGAGCCCTGGTATCCGCGTGTCCATGGTCACCAGTTCATCGAGCACATCCACCGCGAGAATAAACAAGGTTGGAGCGATGGGACATCCTTGCCTGATGCCGTTGGTGATCTCGGTGGTAGCCGACGTTTGCCCGTCGTCAATGTACGCGGCCGTGGTGCCGAGGTGCATAGTTTCCACAGCGTGGACCATGGTCGGCGAGAAGCCGTGCCGTCGCAGGGCGAGCGTCAAAAATCGGCGGTCGAGCGTGTCGTATGCTTTGGCAAAGTCTAATAGCACAGCAACTGCTCCAGCGTCAATCTTGCCGGTCGCGGCGAGCTGTTGAAAAGCGGACCAAATATCAATCGGGTCGTGGACTTGTCGTTCGGGCACAAACCCGTACTGCGTTGTGGCCACTAGGTGAGGAACACTGGCCCGGACTCGTTGTAGCAGAAGCCGCGAGTAGACCTTGTAGTCCGTGTTGAGCAGCGCGATCGGGCGGAAATCCAGTCCTGTAGACGGAGCGGACGATTTGGGGATACAATAAACCGATGCAGCCGCAAAACTGGGGGGCAGGACGCCCGCGGCGTACCACCTGGTAAAAAGCGGAGCAAGAAGCGGGGCGAGATGCTCAACATGGTCGCGGTACCAGTCGTTGCCAAGGCCGTCCGGTCTACATGCTTTCCCACGTGGGCACGCTTTGAGCGCACTGGCCACTTCGTCCGTCGTAAATGGAACATCCGTAGTTGAGAGATCCACAGCGTGGAGTTTGGGCGGGAGCCGCTCAAACAGTTGGTCCTGCAAATCGGAATCGAGAGGGGATCACTGCGTAATGGGGCGCCAGTCTAGGGCCACGCGATCAGCAACGCCGACTGGCAATCCGGGTACCGGATCGAGAGCGATTGTCGGGCGCCGGCAGAGCTTGACCGAAATGCGCCTGTAGAAGGCGCGTGCCGACTCATGCGGTCGACCAGCGTGCGCCGCATTGCGAGCATGGCCTGTGCGCCGAGATCTGGCAACCTGCATCGCAATGAGACTGCGACGGATTGAGCTGTACCGGTCGGCCGGGTTCAGCGCAAGTGCCGACAGTTGTCGCGTGACGTACTCGACGGTGGGTCGGGCAAGCGGTCGGTCTCGAGGTGCAGCTCGAGCGTCAGCCAAAGGTCTCCTGAGACGTTTGACACGGGTTCGGTGGCAGTCGTGACCGCCGCGAGTCGCTCGTGGCGCGTAGCTAGGCAAGCGCGTCGGATGTCCAGTTTCAGCGTGTCCCATGCGGACGCTGCCACCGCGGGCTGAAGATGAGCGAGCAACTCGCCGCGATCACCGAGCAGTTGACGACTGCAGGCGTCGATCGCGTCGACCGCACACCCAGGCAACGGGTACCTGAGCTGAGGAGGCGATGTACCGGCGCTGCGTGGAGGCGAGGCGGACAAATGGACATCCACCGCCACCGAGTCGTGATCAGAGCGCGAAACCGGCGGCGCTGTTTCGACTTTTCCGAGGCGCCCATAATGCCGGAGCGTCACATACCAACGGTCCAATAAAAAATCGCGCAGTGGCAATCGCATCGTCCCGGTACCTATACATGTACGAGTGATAGTCGGCGTGGAAATCGGCCACTGTGGCATGCGTCGTAGCTGCGGTCATGGCATCCATGACCGAATCGGCTAGTTGCCAAGCCGCCAGAAGATCTTGGAGCGCGTCCGAGTGCGGAGAAGCGGCCGAGCGTCGACTTCGATCAAGTTCCGGGTCCTGAGTGCAGTTGAAATCTCCACCCATAAGCACCATACCGTCCGGGGCATCTAGGCGGGCGAGCCGCGAGAAAAGCGCCTCGCGTGACTTTTTGGCCGTCGGCCCGTACACACAGACTACGGTCACTCGCTGCCCGTCGTATCGTCCTTGGACAGCCACGAAATGCGAAGACCATGCGCTTTGTTGCCATGGAACCACGTCCGTGAGAGCCGAGTGCGGGTGCAACAGGATGGCAACGCCTCCAGCCGCCTTTGGTGTCTCCGGCCAGAAGGAGAGCGGCGACTGCAGCTTCTCAGGGTCATATCCCCACGCGCGCGCGTAGAGTTGACGTAACTGAGGAGCCCATTGTGCTGTCGCCCGCGTCTCTTGTAGTATCACCACGTCGAACTTACCGACGTTGGGTCGACTGCGAAAACCGTCAAACCATGCGAGAATGGTGGGCCAATTCTTGGCAAGGCCTTGCAAGTTTTGCGTGACGAGTCTGAACGGGGATCGATGCCGTTGTGACTGACACAGAGGCGCGCCGGTGCATGACGTCGGTCTACGTGGGTGCTCGGGGTCACCGGGACTGGTGGCGTGCCGAGCTGGTGTGCTGGTGTGAGGGGGCGTCGACGCCGGCCTCACAGGTGGCTCCGCACCTTGCTGCACTGGCAGGGAGGGAGCTAGCACGGGGTGTCTCATAACCGATTACCGCCCACCGACGCTGAGGTCGGTGAGAGGGTCGGTTGATCGACGCCGCTTGCCAGAGCAAGCTTGGCGACTACGGTCCACTCATAAAGTCGCAAATCGTGGAGGGCCGCAATCGTTTCCGTGGGGTGCTGACGCAACCACTCGACGGAGCGGAGGTCATGTAGATTGTAATCACTGGAGACAACCACTAAAGCAACGAGGCGAACCCAGTGGCGGCGAGCCTCGACCGGATCTTCGGCTCTAATGAAGTCCGGGACGGAGCCGTTCGCGGCCAGGTCGTTTAATTCGCTTCCAAGCCGGGTCAACAGAGCCGGCCGCAGCAAACACATGGCGACCTCTGGGTATGGGAGCGCCCGGAGCAGCGCGACAAGCTGCCGGATCTGACTGCTCCAGAAGACGCATCCAGCGTTCACGGTGTCAGGTTCCGATCGAACTTCCGTGCATTCCTGTGCGTTGTCCCATTCCCGGTAGGCGTTGAGGTTGAGCCGCTCGGCTTGGGCCCACAGCGGCGCCAAAGCGCTGCGAGCTCGACGACGTGGGTTGACCGAGCTGAGCAGCGCGTAGTGCTCCATCGGTGACAATGGAGAGTTCGGCGTATCTGGAAGCGAGAGTGAACCAAGCAGTCCGGGCTGCGAGGGTTCGTACTCTGAATCGCTGGACGACGCAGCGCGAACGTTGTTGCTCTTTGGGATGCCCGTGGGTAAGTGAGGCGCTACGTACCAGCCGAGCGTGACTTGGACTTGATCCATGCGTTGCCGCATTAGCTTGCCGCTGTCATCGTCGGCCGTCCAGTCAGCATACAGTGTTTTCTCAAAGCGCAGACTGTTGTAGTGCCCGTCCCCCCTGTCGTGGTGTGGATGAGCACCTTCGGCAGGACTCGGTGTCGAAGAAAGCTGCGAATCATCTCGAATGCCTCACCCGCGTCAGGCATGAGTTCCACAATTCGTTCCGGCCCGTCACACTACGGTCGATCCATCCAGACGAGCCGAACCGATGTCGTTTCGTCCGCTGCCTCGGTCAGAATGAAGATCGGTTCCCGAATGAACCATACCGTGGCAAAAATCTCGGCATCTGCTCCCCACTGCGAGCGTGTGAGTCCTTTTCCAACGTTGGCTTTGGCAACGCCGTTGATGGATACGAGAATGGCCGCGGTCGGTGCTTGGCGTTCCGCCTTACGGTACGACGTTGGACCCGCACCGAAGTAACGCTGGTTGAGACTGTCAAGCGTGAGCGTCCCGTCCGAGATCATCTGCTCCAGGTACTCGGTGAAGCGCTCGCACATTCCTTTCTTGTAATGGTTGCCCTCAGTCGTGTGCTTCGAGAATTTGTTCCCGGTGGTTTTGGCCGAGATGGATTTACCGGGGAGCCTCCAGCGTGTACGGCAAGCATGCAGTGAGTAATAAAGGCACCCGCCGATGCCAGGTTCCATAATAACACGTGCGTGGAGAGCAACCAGCCATGCCGCGATCGCCCTGGGCGACCGAAGATCGTCCAGTAGAGCGTCCAGAGCTGGACTGGGAAAGTTGGACGACCAATGGGCAATTGGCTTGGATTCGCGGACGGCGCTTTCCTGCTCAAGTTGAGCATGGGCGTCCGCAAGCGACTGCGGAGGTAGAAAGCCGCGAGAGACAACTGGCGCTTTGGATTCGATTCCACCTGCACTGCGTCTGTTGCCATCGCAGGCTCGTCCGCCGGGCGTGCGGGTTCCTGTAAAGACTTGGTCATCGTGTCGGCAGATCGCGCGGCAGCCGCAGCGATTAGGTCCGTCAAGGAGTCTACCACTATAGTCAAGCGAGAAAGGCGACGGGTCCGGCTTGGAGTACTTTGTATTTTGAGATACTTCGTCGTCACTGGTGCTGGGCGACGGGGGGGGGCGCGTCCGTTTGCCGGTCAACGTCAATGGTGAGTAGACCACGATGGCAGTGGAGGCGATCGGCGCCGCTGCGGCAGCGTATTTTGCACCCGATCATGCTCGTCCGGCACGCCCTCGCCATCGTCTCGCGGCTCCTGCGTGTCGTGGTCGGTGGCATCCGGTGCGTGCTCGTCCGAGTGTCCACAATCGTCGTGCTTTCGCTTGACGAGATGAACATCGTGCTCGTCGGTCTCCCGCGCGATCTCGACATCATGATGTCCGTCCTCAGCGATGCCATGCCCTGCGCCGTCATGCTCGTCCTCGGCGAATTCATGATCGGCTGATGCGCCGGGCACCGATTCCATTGGTGTGGGAGTGCTCGCCGGTGGTGAGTGTGGCGTTTGGGTAGTCTCACCAGACGCCGACTGTTGCCATGCTGCGTGCGTGCGCCGAGCCAGATTTGAAGGCCTGCAAGTTGGTCGGTAACATCCTGCCGGGCTTCTTGGGCGCGTTGGTACTGGCGTCTCGCTAGGTCCTCTGCTGCGTGTTTCTTCGCCGCTTGGAGTACGCGCACTTCAGCAGCGGCTTCGCGTGCGGCACGATCTGCGACGCGTTTGGCTTGCCGTTCCTCTTCCGCGTGTCGGTCCTTCTTCTCAGCCTTGAGCCGCGCGGCTAGTGCCGGTGCCGCAAGGGAGCGGAATTGACGTAGCTGCGTGGCCATTGCTTTAGGGGAGATGGCTGCCGTGAGCTTTGGCAACGGCTCAGGCAAGTCAACGGTGATCCGAAGCGTGTGCTTTGCGAGCCCTTGGGCCGCGTGGGCGTTCTTGCAGCTACTCGTGACGTGACGGACGCTGAGGCATTTGCCACACGGCTCCCGTCTCGCCGCCCGAGGATGCTGTAAGTCGAAAACGTAGATCTCGCCCTTGTGCGCAATTTCCAAGCGCCGCACGTGCACCAGCGCTGTCGGGCACGTGACCTGGTTGAAGGCCATCATCCATTTCTGACCAGAGAAGTCAGTGAGGCCGAATGACTCGATGGATTTGGCGTCAAAGACCGCCATTTTGGCGGCCGCAGCAAAGAAATCACGGACCAGTCCACGCGGGAGATTGCTGTGCCATCTCGCATGAATGTAGTACAGGAGCGCCCGAGCTGCTGTGTCCAATCCGGCTCGCGGGACGTCGGTCGTAAGCGAGTCCGTAGCCTGCATAACTACGGTGCCTGCTCCCAGTTTGAAGCGGAGACCATCCCACAGATCGTGTTCCTCTGGGCTGATAAAGCGCAGAATCGCGATGCGCGATTGGGGGTCGCACTTGATGACCTGGGCGGCAAAGAACATGCTCTCCACTGCTGTTCTCGTGGCCGGGTCATGTACGTTGGATAGTAGAGCGGTGTGACAAAACGAAAATTTTGGGTTGCCGTCCGCCAACTTGATGCCGGTGGGCAGAATCGCGTACAGGCGGAAGCCGAGGTGATCGCGATCAAAATCCGCAAACGCGTCTTGTTCTGCCGGCGTGTGCGTCTCCTCCAAAAACAGCGGCGGCGCAACCAGATGCAATTCGTGGTTCATCCAGCGGAAGAGGGTGGCCGCTTCGAGCTTGGTCATCTCTCGCTGGTCACCGTCATGTTTCATGTGGCCTTCTGTCGTCGCACATTCAAAGTACGTCAAAAGAGCCGGAGACTCGTCTTGGCGTTGTTGAGCACCAGCTGGTGATGCAGTCACGGGACGGTTGCCACCGAGGGGGGCGCGCAGTTGCGCCGTTCCCTGCGGTGACCAGACAGGGGCCGAGGAAGAGCGGATGACGGGCTGGCCCGTCTGCTTTCTGGGTCCACGGGATACTCAGGCTTGCGCTTCTCCTTGTCGGTCTTGGTCAGCTTCTTTGAGCTCGCGCTTGGTGGGCGCGAGCGGGATGCCGCACGTGGCGTCGCTTTTGGCGGCGACGCTTCACGCGCCTTGGTCTGGAGATCGCTCTTGAAGGGGCGAGGCCTGGGCGCGTCGGGGGTGCCGCCCATGTCAGCGTTGCCGTCCTCTTGGTAGCGGCGCGAGATGGGGGTGGCGTCTGCACTGGCCGGCGTGTCCGCAAACGCGTCGAGCTTGTCGATTGCGTTGGGCGGAGAGGCGGCTGGGTCTTGCGCAGCTGCAAGCGCCAGTAGTGTGAATACCGGCGTTGCTGCATGATCCACGACGTCGTCGTGCGAACAGGTCATGTTTGGCGGGGGAGCGTCCGTCTCGGCCCCAGCGTCTCGCGACACTGGTGTACTGAGTGGAGCGTCCGCCACGCCGACTGCGACGATGCTGTTGACGTTGGACGGGTGCTCCGGAGGAAGCTTTGGAGGGGGTCCGGTGGAGACGGGAGGGGTTCCTTCCGTGTCCATCGGAGCTGGCGGCGTTATCGCAGGCGTGCGGTTACTTCCGGTCGAGGGCACGCGCGAGAACTTGGTCGCTGGAAAGGAGCCAGAGAAAGGCGCTTGCTCACCAGCCGGCAAGTTCGGAAGTCATCCCGACTAAAATGGCTGATCCACACTTCGAAGTACTGGTGGCGAAGCCGTACGGTGCATTCACAAGTGTTTATTAATAGTTTTTAAACTTAAAAGGGGCAGGTCGGCGGGACACCAAAAGTGATAAACTGTGGGCGGTATGACGAGGCCGGAGTCGTCTCTGCCGTTATTATCATTACGGTTAAGATGTTCATCACTCAGATTAGCCAATCATACTTTATAAGTGATAATTCACGAAGTGGTTGGCTCATTAAAAGGAACCAATCTCTAAAGTTTATTTGGTTTTCGGTTTCCCCAAAGTATGCTCTTACTATCGATGTATCCATCAACCGATTTCGAATGATTTTGGCCATTTTGACTTAATTTTTGTATGGTAGTCTTTTGTGATAGTTCTTACACGGCAGCAAGGGTTGTGACTGTACAAACAGAGAACAATGAAAATAGTCATTTCGTCCGAACACAATGGATCTTGATCGATCGACCCTTCAGCATAGGACTACTATACCTTACAGTATGAACGTCACTGCTACCTTCCATGCCTACAAATCGAGGGTGAGGATGTCACCCAAAGAATTTAAAATTGGTCGAGGTATGAGTTCGAGCTAGGAGCTACACCCTTCCACGCAGAAGCTAATCGCTGGAAACATCAGATTATTGAGAATAGTACTGTATCGGCACTAGCGACAAAGAAAAACAATCGGGCGAATGTACTAATGAGCTCAGGCGTCTCACAAATTCGCCACACTACTTTAGTAGTACCCGTACCACGTATAAATCGGTCATGTGCGATTGCTCGCGGTTGTTGGTGACAGTCCCGGGGCCGGTACAGCGATATGAAATCATCGTGTACAGTACTACTTAGTACATGATCGCTGACACTAATATTACAGTAGTAAGTAAAGTAACTCGTTCTTACACGTTGCTGGGCGCTATCACATTCTGAATGACGTAAACATGATCACTGAGTGGCTTCACAGTACTGTGATTAAAATCGAAGAAAGCCAATGGACAATGACAGTGAAAATGTATTTGCGTATCCATTCTTTGAGCTGCCCACTACCGTCGCAGCAATCCCAAATATCGACACAACAATCCGGGCACGCGCACTCCCTGAGCCACGGCACAGCTGGTGCGGTGACGTCCAGACATCGCGCGCGTGCACTTGAAACTTGATACCGTTCGCGCCTGAATGGAGTTACTGGAACGAGCTAGCAACCCACTCAGACACTCGACCTAGGCAGCACCGAAAACACTAGTCGCTTTTGCTACGGCTTAGGGTCGAACGGATCGGGCCTCCAGCCAACGCACGAGTCCGGCGGCCCGAAGGGCTTACACGTCCGCAGCTGCCTCGAGCAGCAGTCCGAGGAGCACTGGCCCGAGGACGAACAAGAGCTTCCGTTAGGCAAATTCCCCTGGAGAGCCCGAACTGGAGGGACGCCGCCGCGAAGCCCGTTTTCCGCTTTGACGAGTCCGTGGGTGGCGATGAATCCGAGCACAATGGTGGCGAAGGTGAAGCGCATGACGGAGGACGGTTGAGGGACGGTGGTGGTGTTGGAGGCTTGAGCTGAAGAAGGAGAATTGAGGAATGAGAAGGGAAAGCTCACTGCCACTTTGATTCCCCAACGCGACTCTCACTTCACTGAAAGCACGG
>JAADVC010001406.1:0-10339 GCA_023334575.1 Pythium volutum | reverse complement strand
CGGCCAGTCGCTCGCCGGGCAACGGACTCCGCGTGGCGCAGTGACTCAACCTGCCCGAGGTCCACACGTTCGTGGGGTCCGAGTTCACGGATCAGTCGGCGGGCACGCGGAGCGCCGGTGAGGATCCATACGTCAGTGGACCTGCTGAGCTCCACGAGATAAGCCGGCGGAGCATGAGCCAGCAGCACCGACGGGTAGCACATGACGATAGTGTCACAGAGCAGGCGAAAACTGGTGGCGGCAGGGTACGGGTACCGGGCACCCTTGAGCCGGAATCGAGCGACTGTGGGCGAGACCCGTACAATGTCCAAGAGATCTCCGACGGTGACGCCGGAGCACGCAATGCCCGGTAGGTCAGCGGCGACCAGCGATCGTCCCGTGCGGTGGAGGAAGAGGTCGTGGCCGAGGACTGGAGATGCTAACAGACTGAGGAGGGTCAAGCGGCCGTGACACTGACGTTGGGCCTTGGAGAGCAGCGAGAGGTCTCGGCTGCGACGCGAGTAATCCCTTGTGTTCCATTCCTGCTCCCACCGACCGCAGCTCAGAGGCGCTTTCCCGGCGTGGGCGAGGAGGGGTAAGGCAAGATCACGCTCGACCGCTGTCCATGGCGATCCCAGGGTGGCCTGGAGGAGGGTGCGACCAGTCGCCGCAAGGGACGCGCACAGGCGCGGGGTCGTCGCTGGGGTGCGAGCAAGGGATATGCTCATGGCGGAACCGCTGGTCGCGGGCGTGGCAAGGATACGCCCCGCCGCCGACGCCACCGGGGTCGTCGGCGTCAGCCACCGCTGGGTCGTTCGCGCACTGAGAAATAGGAGCTCGTCACGGACGTTGGGGAGTTGAAGGCCACCATCGCGTCGGCTGGCCGCGGCCACGGCGGAGCTCATCCAGGCGCGCCGCGAGTGCGGCGCGTCGGAGATCATGCCGTGCCACGCGTAATCATGCACAAAGCGTTGTAGTCGACGCACGATCGGCGCTGTCGGCCACACGTGGCGGGCAATGAAGAGGGTCTTGGGGAGGATGACGGCCTGGCACACTTGAATGCGTTGTAGCAGGTCTGTGGTCTTGATCGCGGCGAGGTGTAGGCGAGCTCGTAGTTGTTGCACGACCGTGTCCCGAACTGCACCGGTTCGCGGCACCGTCGAGATCTGGGCGCCGAGATAACGGACGAGTTGGTCCACCCGTGCGAGCGGGAAGACAGTAAGCGCGTGTGCCAGCGCGTGGCTAGACTCAGTGAGACAAACCGCTACACTCTTGGACGCGTTGACTCGGAGGCCTGAGGCGACCGCAAAGGCGTCCAGGGCTGTCAGGAGCACCCCAGCTTCGGCAGCCGACTGGAGGTATGTCGTGGTATCGTCGGCGAAGCCACCAATGCAGACTTGTACGCTCGGGCTGAGCTGGAGACCGGGTAAACGGGAGTCGTACTGGATCATCTCGTAGAGCACGTCAATCGCCAGTATAAAAAGCGTAGGAGCGAGGGGGCAGCCTTGACGGATGCCGTTGGCAACCTCCTCTGCTGCCGACGTTTGGCCGTCCGCAATGTAGGCGGCCGTCGTACTAAGGTGCATTGCTGCCACAGCGTCCACGAGCGCCGTGGAGAAGCCGTGGCGACGCGGCGCTAGGGTAAGGAAACGGCGATCGAGGGAGTCATATGCCTTGGCGAAGTGGAGGCAACCGCAATCGCCCAGTCGGGCAGCGTGCCTGTTCGGGCACGCGCCTGTAGAGCCGACCAGATATCAATCGCGTCATGTACTTGGCGACCCGGGACAAAACCATATTGGGTGGCGGCTACCAGGCTCGGCACATGGCGGCGAATTCGACACAAGAGAACACGAGAGTATAACTTGTAGTCGGTATTGAGCAACGCAATGGGGCGGTAGTCGAGACCCGTGGTCGGAGCCGCCTTCTTAGGAATGCAAAATACGGACGCGGCAGCAAAAGTGGGCGGCAGCACGCCGGCCGCATACCAGTGCGAGAACAGAGGAGCAAGCACCGATGCGAGCTCGTCGGCGAGGTCGCGATACCAGTCGTTGCCGAGTCCGTCCGGTCCGCACGCCTTGCCACGCGGGCTTGCCTTGATGGCTGCGGCAACCTCAGCCTCCGTGATCGGGTCGTCCACCGCCCCCAGCCCAGGGACGGTGGCCTTGGGCGGCAGCAGCGCAAAGAATCCATCTTGAGCCAGCGGATCCATGGGCACGCGCTGCGTGATCGGACGCCAGTCGCGGGCGATGCGGTCCGCGGCACTCAGTCCGGTAGCGGTCTCATGTGGGAGGCAGGCGATGCGACGGCGCGAGGCCGTGGTCGAGATGCGTCGATAGAATGCTCGTGCCGACTCGTGTGTTTGGCCGGCGTGACGTGCATGTCGTTGCAGCTGCCACCGAGTTATGCTGGCGGATTTGGTGGCGACCAAGGACCGTCGAATGGACATGTATCGCGACGCGGGGTCGAGAGCCAGTGCCGATACGCCAAGTGTGATTCCTTCCACCGTGGCCACGTGAGTTGCGCCGCGTTCGCCGAGCGCCAGCCGAGAGTTCCGGAGAGCCCGCGAGAGTCGCTTGACGCGTGTCCGGTATCGTGCCGTGGCAGCATGTCGGCATTGACGCTGCGTGAGGAGGCTGGCTCGCCTGATGTCCAGTTTCAGTGCATCCCATCCCGCAGCCGCGTCTGGCGCTGACATATCCGCCAGGCTGGGACCGTGTTCTCGAAGGAGCCGGCGGCCGCAGTCCAGGACAGCTGCGGCAGCGCCGGGAAAAAGCGGATACCGGAGTTGTGGGGCCGCGCGGCCCGAGCTCTGCGGTGCCGGCGCGCGAGCAAACAGCTGGAGTGCTACGGAGTCGTGATCGGAGCGTGCTACCGGCGGTGACGTAGTGACCTTGCCGACTTGACCGTATTGGTCAGAAGAGACGTACCATCGGTCCAGTCGGGCCGTGGCAATCGCAGCGGCCCGAATCGTGTACATGTAAGTGTGATACGCCGCGTGGAAGTCAACGACAGCCTCAGGGGTTTCCGCTGAGAGCATGTCGTCGGCCACCGCGTCGATCAGCGACCAAGCAGAGAGGAGTCGACAGAGAGCGTTGGAGTCGTGCGACGCCCGTGTACGGCGGCTCCGGTCGAGTTCCGCATCCAAGGTGCAGTTAAAGTCGCCGCCGACCAGCACAAGGCCGTCCGGGCGTCCCATCCCGGCCAGGTCGTGGAACAACGCCTCTCGCGTCGCGCGATGGATGGCGCCGTAGATACAGAGGACCGTGATCGGTGCGTTGTCATAGGTGCCGGATATCGCAACAAAGTGGGGGGACCATCGCTCCGGGTGCCAAGGGACCGCGTGAGTGATGGCGGAATCTGGCGACAAGAGAATAGCGGCGCCGCCGGCCGAGCTCGACGCCTCCGACCAAAAGAGAGAGGCGTGGAAAGCTTGGACGGGTCGTATCCCCACGCGCGTGCGTAAAGATCGGCCAGCTGCGGCGCCCAGTGTTGGGTTGCGCGCGTCTCTTGGTGGAGAACTATATCAAAGTGCGTTCCATTGCATTTTCGTCTAAAACCGTCGAACCAGGCAAGTACAGTGGCCCAATTTTTGGCTAAACCTTGGACATTCTGGGTCAAGAGAGTGAGCTGCGGTCGTTGGTGAGATGGCCGGGCTCGGCGTCGTTGGACCTCGAGAGGTCCAAGACGCGGGGCCCGTCACGGGGCACGGGCGTGCCATCGTGACGGGTGCGTGTGCGGTTGGGGGCGGACGTCGACGTCCGCGCCGCCAATCGTCCTCCGCCTCGCTGCACAGGCGAGGGGAAAGTCCACGCGGGGGGCCTCATAACCGAGTGTCGCCCGCAAGGTCGTTGGCCAGGCGGGGAGTCGGCATGGGAGAAGCGCGAAGCTGCGCAAGCTGGGAGATCATAGTCCAGTCATGAAGACGAACGGCATGGAGGGCTGTAATGGCCTCCGCGGGGTGCTGGCGAAGCCACACCACCGAGGCGAGATCGGTAAGATCGTCGTCGCTAACTACCACCACGAGCGCGACGAGCCGCACCCACTGGCGACGGCCTTCCGTCTGATCTTCTGCTCGGACAAAAGCGGGCACGGTGCCGTTGTCGACAAGCTCGTTCAGTTCGTTGCCAAGATGTTGCAGAATGTCGTGCTCGATGAGACACAGGGCAACCTCGGGGTACGGGAGGGCCCGGAGAAGCGACACCAGCGACGGGATGTGTGCACTCCAGTGGCGGCATCCAGCGTTGACGGTATCAGCGTCGGATCGCGGTTCGCGTGCAGGCGGCTGGGCCTCCGACCACGTTCGGTAGGCGGCCAGGTTGACGCTTTCTGCTTGTGCCCACAACGGCGCCAAGATATCGCGGCTGCGACGGCGCGGGTTCAGCGCGCTCAGCAGCGCAAAGTGCGCCGTCGGCGTGAGCGGGTGGTCGGGCGAGCTCGGCGGTGATGCATCGGTTAGGACGAATGACGGGTCATATGTGGACCCGCTGGCTGGCTCGTAGTGGATCACGGTGTGCGGTGGCGGAATGTCGGGCGTGTCCCGCGGAGCGACGTACCATCCCAGCATAACCAGAACCTGGTCCATGCGACCGCGCATGGCGGAGCCGTCTTCATCGCCCGGCGTCCATTGGGTAAAGAGCTGTTCGTCAAAGCGGAGACAGTTGAAGTGGCCGTCTCCACTGGTCGAGCCGTGCAGGAGGATCGTGGGCAGGACGCGATGTCGAAGGAAACTACGCAGCATTTCATACGCCTCTCCAGCGTCCGGGAAAAGCTGGATGATGCGCTCTGGTCCGCCGGGCGTCGGTCGATCGAGCCAGAGGACGCGTACTGACGTGGATGCGTCCGCGGCCTCGGTGATGATAAAGATCGGTTCGCGAATGTACCAGTCGGCCGCAAATAGTTCTTCATCTCCTCCCCATTGAGCGCGCGTGAGGCCGTGTTTCACGTCCGCTGACAGAATGGCCTGAATAAAGCGCTTGATTGCTCTGAGAGCAGCCGGTCTGTTGTTGTCCGACGGCGGTCCTTGGCCAAAGTACCGTCGGGTCAGATCGGCAATGGTCACTGTCCCGTCCGAGATCATGTGCTCGAGATACTCGAGGAGCGCTGCAGATGCCCCGTTTGTAGTGGTTGCATTCCGTATTGTGCAGTGTGCAGACCGTCATCATGATTTTGCCACGTAGCGCGATTGCCGGATCTGAATTTCTTGGTCGAGTTGGGCCTGCGCGTCGCCCAGAGACTGAGGCGCATAGAAGGAGGAAAGCGCGAGCTGGCGGAGCGGCCGTGGACCTGCTTGCGTCGCCCCAGGAGCCGGAGTTGCCGTGTTTGGCTCCACAAGCTCGGGAGCGGATGCCGCCAACGTCTCTTGCGCCGGGGCCGACGTCGGCAGCGCTGGTGCTGGCCCCAGGACTGGTGTCGGCGTCAATGAAAGCGTACCAGGCGCAGGCAGGTCGTGCTGACCAGCCTCCGTGAGCTCGATCGGGCTGCCATCCTGTGAGAAAGGCTCGTCGACGCGGCCCCATTTCGTGAACTGACGGTCGTCGTCGCTGCTGGTCGGCGACGGTGGAGCCGTCCGCTTGCCCGTAACGCGCGCTTGGTCTGCGGATAGCAAGACCGCGTGCTCGACCGGCGGTGAGGACGCAAGAGAAGATAGCACTGACGACAGAGTCGACGAGGTCGCGAGCACGGCGAGATCGGCGGGATCGCCGGCAGGAACAACGTCCATGGCATCCGACGCTATGAGAGTACCAGCGTCGTCAGCGCCCACGCTGGGAGAGTCGCCGTCGTGGAGAGAATCGGGGTCAGCTGCGTCTCCCGGCTCCTCCGGTGCAGTGTGTCCGGATATTTCCATGGCAGAGTCGGCGTCGTCTTCGTCCTTGCCGCTGCTGTTGCCGACCACTCCTGATGACTCGTGGGACGGGTCGGTTCCGGACAGACTGGTTTGGCTGCTGGATGGGGTAGCACTGCCGCCGGTGTCCATCGATGTCTCGTCCCTGGCTGGCCGTCGGACGGGCGGCGGGACTGGGCGGCGGCGGTTGAGGACGCCGATGACGCCGTCGGCGCATGCGGCGCATGCGGCCGTGTCCTCATGCGCTTCTCCAGCTGTTGCTTGCAGCTCCTTCTATCCTGATGGGCACGTTGCACTTGGCGTCGAGCCAGATCGCGGGCTGCGCGATCGCGTTCGGCTCGCAGGGTTCTGGCTTCCTGGGCAGCGTCTTTGGCCGCGCGAGCAGCGGCCTGCTTCGCCTGTCGTTCGATTTTCGCCAGGCGCTGCGTCTCGTCGTCTCGTAAGCGCATCGCGAGTTCGGGCGCCAACTGTTGACGCAGGAGATCGAGCTGGCGGGCCGTCTTCTTCGCTGAGATGGCGGCAGTGAGCTTGGGCACGGCAGCAAGAGCCGTAAACTTGACGGTGGCGGTGTGCTTTGCCAGACCGTCGGCCGCGTGGGTATTCTTGCACTCATTCGCGACATGTCGCACGCTCAGACACTTGGTGCAGGGTACACGGCGGACTGCGCGGGGATGATGAATGTCGAAGGCAAGCTCCTCGTCCGTATCCTTGAGGTCAATGACCAAACGTCGCACGCTCTCAAGCGCTGTTGGGCCCAGCGGTGGCCGGCGAAGTCGGCAAGGCCGACCGACTCCAGTGACTCTAGCAGAAAGACCGAGATGCCCGCCGCTTTGGCAAACATCGCGCGGACAACGTGATGGCGGAGCTTGCTGTGGCCGCGCGCATATATGTAGTACAGCATCGCGCGGGCACCGGCATCGAGACCAATCTTGGGGATGTCGGTGGTCAGGGAATCCGTGGCCTCGAGTGTGACCGTCCCAGAGCCGAGCGGAAACTCGAAATCCTTCCAGGCATCACGGGTCTCGGGATGCACAAACCGGAGAATCGCAATCTGCGAATTGGGCTCACAGGTAATGACTTGAGCAGCGTTGAAAAGCGTCTCCAGCGCCGTGCGCGTCGTCATGTCATGCGCGTTGGCCATGAGAGCCGTGTGGCGAGAATGGTACTTGGCATTGGCCAACGAGATCGTCGATCCGGGAGGAAGAGTGCCGTACAGTCGGTAGCCCAGATGATCACGATGGAAGTCAGCAAAGGCATCTTGTTCAGCTGACATGTGCGTCTCCGTGAAAAACTTCGGCGGTTCGGCGAGATGAAGCTGATGGTCCATCCAGCGGAACAGCGTTTCCTTTTCCAGTGACGTCATGGCGCGCTGGTTACCGTCGCGTCGCAGGTGGGCGGGTTTCGTGGTGCAGGCGTGAAAGGCACCCATCACTGGATCGGCGGCCTGGTTCTGTACCGCGGTCGGGATGGACGGGGCAGCCGGTCGGGTTCCCGCGAGGGAGGCCCGAAGTTGGGTCGCGCCGTTACGGGACCAGACGCCAGATGTCGCAGCGCGCTGGCGAGTCCCACCGGCTTTCCTGGCCGGCTCTGTTGGCGGCGTCGTTAAGCGCCTGAGATGCGATCGTGAAGGACGCTCACGCGTCGTCGGCGCACGAGCGTTTGCTTGGCGGCGTAGCGGCGTCGCGGTCGCCGTAGCGGGCGCCTGGAGCGTGCTCGCGAACGGCGTTGTCGTGGTCTTGGTCGGGCTACCACCCATGTCCGCGTCGCCGTCATCGTCAAAGCGGCGCGAGACTGGAGAGGAAGCTGCACTGGCCTCCGTGTCAGCAAACACATCGAACGAGTCCGGTGTGTGCGCCGAGGAGGGGGACAGAGCTGGCGCTAGGAGCTGCAGCCTGAGGGCTGAGGTCATCGGCGCTGCGGAGTGCACTATGGCGCGCGTGGCGGCCAAAGACGAGGAGCAGGAGAGCACTTCGTTCTGGTCGGCGCGCGCCGTCGAGTCGACACGTGGCGTCGGTTCGGCGGTCCGGGACGTTGCCGGCGCTGTCGCGGCAGTGGAGGCGGCATGCTGGGAGGGCGTCGTTGAGGCCTGGGGGGGGGGTGGCCCGGTGGGAACGGGGGGGGCGGGTCCTCCGCCTCCATCGGGGCTTAGAAAGTCTTGGAGTCGAGAACTTGGCTTTCTTGGGTTCTCGGTCGTGTACGTTGGTGGCGGGCAGGGCGCGGAAAAGGGCGCTTGTGTGCCAGCCGGCAAATTGGGAAGTCGGAAAAGGAGACGAGACTGACCAGGCCAATGTCAAGCTGTACGAAGCGATCGCCGCGCAAGATGTCGAGGCCGTCCAAAGCTGTATTACGACATCGAGTGCCGACATCAACCTCAGGTACCGCAATGGATCGTCCCCGCTGTGCTTCGCAATGGCGCTGGAGAATCTCGACGTTATAAACGCTCTTGTCGAGGCCGGCGCCAACGTCAACTATGCCAACAGCGACGGATACACGCCGTTCCTACTGGCCATGATGGAGAGCAACATCGAACTGGTCGAGAAATTGATCCTGGCCGGTGCGTCTGTCAACACCGTGGATGCCAGCGGACACTCGGCACTCGCGATCGCAGCTTTGAACGGCGACGTAGCCGCGGCATAAGCGCTTATCGCTGGTGGCGCCAATGTCGACTGCGGGGTGCCCTTGCTGTATGCGGCAGCGAGTGGATCCATCGGGATTGTGGACCTGTTACTTTCGAGAAATGCCAATGTCAACAGCACGACCGAGGACGGCGACACTGCGCTAGGCGAAGCCATCAAGGGAGAGCATACGGCCATTGTCCAGCTCGAGGACGGCGCGTCTCCCAACCTTGCCGATAGCTACGGAACCTCGCCACTCATGCAGGCAGCCGCGCTTGGACTCACCGAGATTCTCACCATGCTCCTGCAAGCTGGCGCGGATACGGATGTGGTGGACAACTAAGGTTGCTCTGCAATGTGGTACGCACAGGACAAGGGCAACAACGCAATTGAGCAACTGCTTCTCGAGCAACGAGTCGCCAAGTTGCAAGTCGCCGGCGCCGACATTGACCACGCCGACGCGAACCGCCGGATGGCGCTCCATCTCGCAGCGTCCAATGGCCTCGTGACGATCGTCCAGCAACTCCTCGCTGCCCACGCGAACGTCGATCTCGCCACGCAGCAGGGCGACACGGCGCTCACACTGGCGTGCCGCTTTGGCCACGTCGCCATTGTCAGCATGCTGCTCGCTGCGGGCGCCAACATTGAATCGGAAAACATGCTGCATTGGACGCCACTACTGGTCGCGTGCCATGAGGGCCAAGACGAGGTCGTGGCTACGCTCTTGGCCGCTGGTGCGAATGCTGACCGCGTGGGTCACCGTGGCACAACGGCCATGCAGCTCGCGACCAAGAGCGACCATAAAGCAGTCCTGGACCAGTTAGTAGCGGTTCGTGGGAACGTCGACGCTGGACCGTCAACGCCAGTCCCATGACCAGTACGTACACAAGCAGGAGTGTACACCGCACTCGACGCCTGGCAACTTTACCGTACCCGCGTGTAAAATGATCCCTCTTGATGATACAAACCAGAGCAAATATTAAAAAGGCGGGATCCTCCATCACGAACCCACCCCCACTCTTGAGCGTTTTCTTCGTGTCCAGTAGACACAGTTTAGCTGCTTCTTAGCTTGCATTTGCAGCCAAACGCGGCGGCTGCAGTTCTGTTGTGGTGCTGCTCGCTGCGGGTGCCGATATCCACCCGTCGATTATCGATCTTTCGTCCCTTCATAGGGGACTTGGATGCTTGCCAACAGAACAAACCACATCTGTGGTCGATCGGCGACTCGTTCGAGGTGCAAATGTGCCGGTCGCACAGCCTGATTGGTGGTGCAGTTGGGAATTGAAACCATCTGAAAATGTTGACGGCGGGATGCAAAACAAAAAGAAAGCCCTTGGAAAGTGCTTGGAAGTAGCACGCGTCGGCGAGGCCAGGGGTGCGAGAATACAATAGAAAAATTGATTGAAAAAAATTAGAGAGCAATAACAGTAATTGAAATACCCAGCGGAACAATAATCAATATTGCAATAATGGCAATTATTGTTCAGACGATGGACGTCCTTACTCTTCCGTGTTCGCCCACCCAACCAGAGTCGACGCCGTCTACATATCACGGTTGATCTCGAGAAACATGATCATCTCGAAGTTCGCAAGGGTGGAGACGGGGGCGATGGGAGTGAGGACGTACTTACACTGCGAGAAAAGCCGCTCGCAGTGGCTGCTGGTCGGATGGATTGCTTGGAGCAGCGGCACATACCCCGCGAGGCCCCATCCTGAGCGACGTGGCTTTTGGCACGGCGGAGGATCGCCGTCGCAAAGTCTTCGTCGGTCGCGTTGGCGCTGGTGGAAACCGTAGGCGCCAAGACCGGCCCAAGCGCCGTGGCCTCGGCGTTCGAGATCTGCAAATTGTTCGACACCTTCACGATGCCGCTCTCGAACGCCGGCGAGTGAGTGTAATACTACT
>JAADVC010001405.1:0-10349 GCA_023334575.1 Pythium volutum | reverse complement strand
GCGCCCCACAGCAATGCGTTCCACTCGGAAGGATTCACTGGCCATATCTCTCCGTACAGGAACTCTATCTGGATACACGCAACAAGTCCAGCATTACTGTTAGCGGAACCATCCTGGAAGTTCCAGATGAAGGTCTGGATCGTTCCGCTAACAGCCATCCTGATTTTTTTCAGAAGTGATCTGTTGAAGTCTGTACCCAGACGAGCCACGCACTTTTGAGCCCCACGATTCTTCATGGCTTCATTGTGGGAAGGTGGCCTTTTTTTCACCACGTCTCAGCTGCGCAAGATCTTGTTGCACATAAAACCTACGTACAGTGGTCACCACTGTGGTGTGGTGGACTCAACTGTGAACCACACCGTCGAGAGCTCCTTGGAAAACATGCACACGACTGTGAGGTTTGCTGCTGAGACTTGAGCGGTCTTGAACAGCGCGTACACTGTAGCGTCACGGTCGTTAGGAGAACGGCGTGCGCTAGTATATAATAGGCTCCTCGCGCTGCGCTGCTGCAGTCTCGCGATTCACGGTGGACCTCGTGCATTGCCTCACGAACCGCGTGGATTCCACCGTCGAGGATTCATTCGACCTCACCTGCGAGTCGATCAAAAGCATCTCCATCACTTCTTCGACCAACCCCAACAGCCTGAAATCGAGGAGTTGTTGGTGTACAGTGTACAGTACAACGCCAAGCTCAAGGAACGCGCCCTGAGTTGGTGGAAGGACTCTTCCCACCAACTGAGGACGCGTTCCTTGAGATTTCCCAACAGCACGCCAATTGGGCATGTCCATCCCGAGCGCAATCAGCGTCAACAGCAACAACAAGGCTTCGGTGGAATATCTGACAGATATTATCTGTGGGCCACAGATACTGAGTAATATCTGTCAGATATGCACTACTGTGCAGTACTGTACAGTATACATCGTCTGTGCAAGAGACTGGCAGTTGTGAATCATCGTGCCAGCCACTTCGCTTCCCCACATGATTCCTAAGAGATCTCCACACAGATACAGTACAGTACTGTACATCTCCCGGGGCGGAGCACCTTGGGCCAAAGAGCTCACCCAGGTTTGGTGGCTTTCAAGGTCGTCTCGTTACTTAAACCAAATCTTGAGAGATTCGGAGAGTACGACCAAAGAGAGAAAAGCGCGCCGGGCCGCCGCCTTTTTTCGCAACGATCATGGCGACACGTATTGGCGACCCTGTCATCGACTTTGGCAGTCACGACGGCACGACAGTTAGAGAGGCACTGCGTCGCGTGTTGAAACTTTGCAGCGATGATGAGACTGGGAACGAGGCGCAGGTCGAGCTCCACCAACAACTTGAGCAGCTCTTCGACAAGCTAGATGAGACCGACCGTGTACTGTACAGGACAAAAGTCATTGACGAGTTTGTTGAGACGCCAGAAGAGTTTTGGCGGGTTCTCTTGTCGTACGCGAGCATGACGGTCATCGAGCGCTTGCTCAATCTCACCAAGGTTTCGGAGTCGATCAAAGGCGTTTGCATTAGGATAAACGATCTGTTTGATAAGATGGGGCTCACGACGGCGCTCTTCAATGCGGACTGGAAGACGCAACACGAAGCAGCCACGGCGGAGCAGCGGGAAAAACGCGAGCGTATTGCTGGTGATCGTGGTGAGCTGATGGAAGAGCTCTGCGATGTGAGGGCGATGGCGAATGCGTGTGTGCTGATTTACGCTGAGATGGAGAAGATTGAGAGCACCCGTCGAGCTTGTCGGAGGAGTCGCATCAAGCGATCAAGAAGGCTCAGCGATTGATGGATCGCGTGACCCGGATCCGGATCGAGAGTACCCCCGACTGGTTCATCCCCGAGGCCGACGTTAGCTTTCGAGAGAAACCTATTGGGGTCGGATCTTTTGGGTCAGCACACGTTGGCAAACTGTGTGGCCACACCAACGTCGTCATCAAGATTCTCACCGACGGCTCCACCTAAGCGATGCAAGTGGCTCTCGTGAAGGAAGCCAACATGCTGTACAATCTCAGACATGAACACATTGTGCGGATGGTCGGCGCCAACCTTGCGTGTAGCCGTCCGTTTCTCGTGATGGAACACGTGGTCAATGGAAACATGGCCGACTACCTTTCTCAGTCGCCCGAGAATGTGAAGAAACGGTGGGAGCTGCTCTACCAAGGTGCACAAGGTCTCGCGTTTCTCCACAGCAAGAACATTGTCCATGCGGGCTTACGGCTCAACAACCTTCTCGTTTCTCATGAGGGAAAGGCGCTCGTCTCAGACTTTGGCCTCCGAGCCCAATTTATGGGCTCGGTCCACGAACTTGCTCAAGAGCGGCGACGCAGTATTTGGCGAGTTGCGATGGAGAGCGCCTGTGTACGATGACGAGTTCCGACCACAAGCCGAGTCCGACGTCTACTCGTATGCGATGTGCATTCTCGAAGCGTTCCTTGGCGAGTCGCCGTACGCGAATGTTGCGGATGACGTGGTCTACCAGAAGATTCAACGTGGCGAGCTTCCACCACGTCTAGTGGGTTTGCAGGACAAAGCGTGGGCACTGATCCAGAAGATGACGATGCGAGATCCAAGTGAACGTGTAACGATGGCCGAGGTGATGTTCTCGCGGAGAAAGTTGGCGGAGGATGAACGCCAAGCAAATGTACACTAGAGAGCATCATGTATGCTGAAAGGCTATATGTTGACTGAAGTATGTGGTGTAAGAAATGCTGAAACATAAATGTGGTCAAAGAACACTGTGAGGCCTCGTTTGGACGCGGTTAGAGATACGAATACCTCTCGTCCAGCGGCGATTCTCCCCGTGTTTCACTACCCATCCTGTGTGGTTCTCTTTGCTCACACTGAAGTACGTGAGCTGCGTATTACTATAGAATGCTCATGCTCAGGTCTCGTCCATGCTGCAATCGCAGCAGTCCGAGAAGCGCCGCACCCGCGGCGTCCTTCTTGAGACCGATCATGGGTTTGCTCAACGGCATCTCTCGGACCATGCTCATGCACATCGAGTCACAGTTTCAGTCGCCCGAGGTCGTTGCCGGCTGCTGGAAACGAACGTCGAGGCACTGATTTCCGTTATAATGCTGTTGATGGATGTGAATTGTTTCCAATCCTGATTTTTTCGAAAGGTCATTGTTGCAGTCTGTACACAGACGAGCCATGCACTCTTGAACCCACGATTTTTGTTTGAAGATGGCCGTTTTACCACCGCGGTGGTTTTATGACGCAGCTGTGGAGGATCTTCTTGCACATAAAACATACCGCATCGTCTGCATGCGCCTCTAAGCACCGCCCAGATATATAGACCTTGACAGTCTATATTGTTTCAGATCCGATTTGACAGTATATAGAATCTCATTGTATTATCAAATCTATTATGTATAAGAGGCAAAAAGAAGTGAACCGGTGCTTAGAGGCGCTACAAACTGTACTTTGGAGTCTCCGAAAAATCTTCATGCAGAGATACACACTGTATCCGAATGAAGTTGTACAGTTTGGAAAATTGAGCTGCACTTTACAGTTAGAAGTAGTGACAGTAAACCATTGGTACCAGGAATAACGTTAGCAGCTCCTACTACCAGAGAAGAGGGCTTTTGTGCGCGGCGCTACAGCAATCTCCAACGCTCCATGCATTACTGTGAGACCGTGCGCTGTTGGAAATTGATTCTACTGTACGCCGTCTTGAGAGAGTCATTTGGATGTCAAAACCCAACCTTTCCCACGATGGGCGTCGCACCTAACCACTGGTGGAGGGCCAGTGGCAGTGGATTGCTTCCACCAACGCGGCGTCCAGAACGCCACAGCCACAGCCAAAAGGCAGCACAGCGTAACGCTGAGCGTTGGGATCCGTGGGGTTCAGAATTTATCTGGACAGCAATGAAAAACCCTCTTTTGTAGTGTACTGTACTGTGCAATACTGTATGCAATGGCTGGGCTGTGCGTGCACGAGATCAAGACGAACAACTGAGCTACAGAGAATTTGCCAACTGTAGACTGTACTACAGGGAAATCTCTCTGATACCCTTGAACGATTTTCGGCAACTACTGTATTGTAGCCGATTTCTCCAGTACTAACTGCATCTTTGCATACATGGACTATCTCCTAGTCTCTTGGATTCGATGTGCTCAGTGCCAATTGAGTCGCTCACGCCCTTGTTTGTATCAATCAACTGTGTCCCAATTGGTCGCACTCGCGAGCTGAAAAATTGTGAGTTCTCCGCCACAAGCGATGGGTAATTATGGGACGCGCCTGGCTACAGCACCGCGCTGGTGGGGCCCAACTTTGGGAGGACATGAAGTGCGCTCCGGCCTGATTTTTGAAGTGCCAGGAAACCTCTGCGACTCTATAGAAACCCCGGCGTTCCATCCCATCACTCGACGTAGTGAGCATCATACGTTTTCAAATCGTCTGCTCCCTCTGATAGTTGATTCAGAATGCCAGGGCGACATCTCACAGATCCAAGACTACAACCCAGGACGCCTTGCCCGTGAGACTCTCAGTGATAAATTGGAAAGATTCTGAGCGAGATTAGTCCAACTGCGGGAGCGAGGGCAGCGTCCACATGCCGCCGCTTTCCTCGTGCGCATCCACCATGGCGTCGCGAATCGGTGACAGCGTGATCAACTTCGGTCATCCCTACGGCACGAAAGTTTTCGCGGCGCTTACGCGCGTGTCGGATCTGTGCGCATCAGAGAAGACTGGGAGCTTGGCGCAGGTCGAACTTCACCGACGACTCCAGGAGCTCTATGACACGATCGAAGATGCCAATGGTGTGCAGGACCACTTCATTGACGAATATGTTGCGACGCTCGAGGAGTTTTGGCGCGTGCTCGCGTCTTACGCGGACATGACGGTGATCGAACGTTTGCTCAATCTCACCAAGTTCTCCAAGGCGATCAAGGATGTTCGCATTCGAGTGGACGAGCTGTTTGACAAGGTCGGACTCGCGACGACAGCAGACGCGATCGCAGAGTGGGAGAAGCAACACAAGGATGCCACGGCTGAGCAGCGAAAGAAGGTCGAGGACATTGCGAGTGACAGCGCTGATCTGATGGAAGAACTGCACGGCGTGAGAGCGTGGACGAATGCGCTCGCGTTGATGAACGCCGAGATCAGGAAGATTGACCAGGACGAGTCGAACCTGCCGGAGGAGTCACAGAGGGTGATCAAGAAGGCCCAGCGAACAATCGAGTATGTGTCCAAGATCACAGACATTGAAGAGACGCCCGAGTGGTTCATCCCTGAGGCCGACGTCAGCTTCAACGAGAAACCTATTGGGGTCGGATCGTTCGCCTCGGTGCGCTTCGGTAAATTCCGTTCGCACTTTAACGTCGTCGTGAAGATTCTCACCGACGGCTCCACCTAAGCGATGCAAGTGGCTCTCGTGAAGGTAGCCAACATGCTGTACAACCTCAGACATGAACACATTGTGCGGATGGTCGGCGCCAACCTTGCGTGTAGCCGTCCGTTTCTCGTGATGGAACACGCAGCGAATGGAGACATGGGCGACTACCTTCGACGGTCGCCCGAGAATCTAAAAAAGCGGTGGGCTTTGCTCTACGGAGGTGCGAAAGGTCTCGAGTTTCTCCACAGCCACAGGATTGTTCACTCCGACTAGAAGCTCAACAACATTCTCGTGTCAAGCGAGGGCAAGGCGCTCATCGCAGACTTTGGTCTCAGTACAGTCAAGAATCGAACCCACTCAAGCTCCAAGTCCGTGACAAAACGCAAGGACGGCTCAGTAGTGGTCGGCGGTCTGCGCTGGAGAGCGCCAGAGCTCTATGAGTACACACCGCAGTACGCGTCCGACGTCTATTCGTATGCAATGTGCATTCTCGAAGCATTCCTTGGTGAACCGCCGTACGCGCAAGATGGAGATGTCATGGCCGCAGCGAAGATTAGGAACGGCGAGCTCCCACCACGTCCAGAAGGTTTGCACGACGAAGCGTGTGAACTGGTCAAGAAGATGACAACCAAAACTTTTAGCGAGCGTATTACGATGGCCGAGGCGCTGCCCACGCTGGAAAAATTTGCGAACGAAGAACTGGAAGCGAGTATCGACAGTATCGAGACGCTAAAGTGCCAAAAATGCTCCAGGACGCAGCCCCCAGGGGACAAATTCTGTACAAGATGCGGCGGACGTCTCGTCGATCGACCGCGGGCGGTCAGTGCACTCTTGCGCGATATCACGGACTCGAGCAACTCGGACGCGTCGAAAAAGGCGGTCAAGCAATTGTTCCGGCAGCTCCAGTCCGCGCCGACTTCATGTCCATCGGATGCAGTCGACAAGTTGATTGCAGCCGCCAAGCAATCGTCCGACTGGGTCGACGCTCTGTACGCATTCGGCTGTCTACGTGTCATGCGCAGTACACCAATGTGTGGTGTCGCTGTGGGCGAGAACCAATTCGCGGACGCCAAATCGACAGTCGGCAAGCCTACAGTGGAGATGATACAATCACGCACGGCTTTCAGCGAGAAGGACAACTCGGACCAACGTGAGGCGGTTGAAGTCATCGAGTTGCTCGGGCATCTTCACCCGGATATCAAGACGGAGTTGTGCAATCGCATTCCCGAGCTCGCCAATGTGCTGAAAGAGTCTTTCCGGTCGGAAGACTACACCCAGCTTTACTCTGCGACGCTGTCGGCCTTGGTGGCTCTTGTGAACGAAAACGTGAACAACCAGACTGAGCTGGCGAAACAAGCCCTCGACCGATCTCTTGTGGCGGAATTGAAGCGCGGCGCAGATGGCCCAGACAAGGAAAATACAGCGGTTTTGTTGTTGACTGGCTACGTCGAGCAGCTCGTCAATACATCGGACATTGACGTGATCATGAGCGCCCTTCAAGACAGCAACCCCACGCTCGAGCAGCACCTGCTTCGTCTACTCTCCAGCATTGCCAAGATAGACACAGGCGCCAAGTTGATCGGCCTGCACGGCTTTGCGAAGAACGAGAATGGCGAGTCGGAGCTGCCGGAGGAGATTTTAACCGCCGTTGAGGCAGCACTCCGACCAAAACATGCCGAGAAAATGCCCGAGTGGTTTATCCCAGAGATCGATGTCAGTATCCAAGAAAAGTCCAGTGGGTATGGATCCTTTGCATCTACTCACTTTGGTCAACTGCGTGGCCACACCAATATCGTCGGCAAGCCTCTTACACTGAGCGACCACGATGTTGACGATGCAACGCAACAGTCTTTCTACAAGGTCGTGGATCTGCTCCACCGGCTTCGGCATCCGCACGTTGTCAGAATGATTGGTGCCAATCACGTGGCTAGCCGTCCATTCGTCGTAATGGAAGAAGCAGAACATGGAAGCATGGCGGGGTTTCTCGCACGGTCCCCTTTGAATATCCTGCAACGGTGGCGACTCTTGTACCAGGCCGCGCTTGGCGTTGAATTTCTCCACAGCAAGAACGTCGTGCACGCAAATCTGAAGCTTAACAATATCCTCGTGTCCACCAACAGCGAGGCGCTCGTCACAGACATTGGACTCGGTGTTCTCTCAAGACGGTCGAAATCTCTTTCCAAGAGATCGCTAAAGATTGATGACGAGGATTACGGTGCGCTGCGATGGAGAGCACCAGAGCACAATGAACTCCGACCGCAGACCGCGTCTGACGTTTGGTCCTTCGCGATGTGCATATTTGAAGCATTTCTCGGCGAGCCACCCTACGGGGATGTGGTGGATGAGGTGGCCATTGTGAAGATTGAGCGTGGCGAGCTTCCGTCGCGTCCAGAGGGTTTGCAGGATGATGCATGGGAGCTAATCCAGAATATGACCACACAAGATCCAGGAACGCGCATCGCAATGGCCGACGTGCTACCCACACTCAAAACGTTTGCGGACAAAGAAGAAGCAGTCAGAACGGGCGCGACGGACGTGACCGGTCCTAGTGAGGCACTGGCCATCGAGTCCGAGGAAACTCTGCGACGAACAGTCAGTTCGCTCACAAAAGGGACACCAGCTCAGCGTGAACGCGCGTTGATCGCTTTGAGCGAATATGCGTGTGGAGACTCGAGCAATCAAGATGCGATTGTCTCTACTCGTGTTGTGCCGCTGCTTTTGAAGCTCCTAGGGGACGAAAGCCATGGCGTGCGACTCGCCGCCGTCTCGACTCTCAGCGCTATCGCGGCCACGAATACGTCCGGCCAAGATGCGGTTGCCTATGACCGCGGCTTGGAGCTGTTCCTGAACGCCATTTCTCAAGGTTCCGACGACCTCCTGGAGCGAGGGCTCTTGACCTTGTGCATTATATATATATCGTCGACAGCAACTCAGCATGCCAGGACGCTGCACGAGCAGCTGGAGCGATTCCTCTTCTGCTGTACCTGTCGTCTCGTTCCGAGAAAAGACTGAAATTTGGAGCTGACATGGCACTGAAGCTTCTTCAAGTACACCAGTTCAATGGTGTGGAATCCAGCTACGCCAAGCTCGCATTTTCACCAATTGGAACAAACAGTATCGATGCCTCTCCGCCGGCCGAAACCAAGAAATCGGTACGTGGTCATTGCTGGCCTATTTTACTGTGGTGGTACTTAAGGATGGATGTGTCGTTTTGCACTTCAGCTGGAAGCTTCATCAACCGTGGACACACCACCGGACAAGCCGACTCTGACTACTCAGTTCGTCGATCTGGTAGGTCGTCATTATGTGCCTCCGTGATTTGCAACTGTCCACTTAGATCCTTCGCACAATATAGGGTGGTGGTCAAGATTCACTGCTGTACTGGGCGCTCCAAAATATGGATCTCGGTCTTGTGATGTATCTTGGTGCCAATGGCGCCGACGTGAACTACGTCGACAAGGTACATACGTCTTATCACTGTGGAAGCGGTTAAACTTACTCAGGAGGCAAGGGACTAACACGATCGATCTGCACCATCAGGAGGGCGGGCCGTTGATTCACATCGCAATGCAACGTCGCAGTTTGACGGCGCTGAAGTGCCTTGTCGCCAATGGCGCAGATATTGACGTGACGAATAAGGTACGAGATTGGCGCGTTGGAGCTATTCGAACTTTCCGCTCACTTGAATCCATCGTAGACCGGTGAAACTGTCCTCCACATCGCTGCAGCCACAAGATCGGTCAAAACGGTGTCATTTCTTACAGCCCATAAGGCCAAATTGGATATTTTGGACCAGGTACGCACGTGGTGGATCAATATTGCTACTGGTGCCGTGAGATACTAACGCTCCTGTTCGGACTCCGTGTCTCGACCAATAGGCTGGGCGCTCTCCACTTTTCAATTGCTTGTTCTTGACACACGCAACTTCCAACTACGACCTCGAGGCTGCGTATACCGTTGCTTTTGTTCTGTGTGCCCACGGAGCCGCGTGGGATACGCTCTGCAAAGGACGGTGGCAAGAAGCCCAAACCCAGATCGCCCAAGGTCAAGCTTCGATCAGTCCAGATGCCTCGGGGCAAGTGGGTTTGGGGGCATGTGCGCAGTACTGGGTTGGACAGCGAGACCACAACGCTCAAGTGGAGTTGCGTGAGATCCCAATCGAGGCGGTGAAACAAGGCGAGAACGCAGTCGAAACGTTCATCGCCACGATTGCCACAACGACTGCAGAACAAGAGATCTATCGTCGCAAGATCTGTGTGGTGGGCCACACAACATTCGGGAAGACGAGTTTGGTCCAGTCAATTGTGAAGAACAAGTCCTGCTGTGCGGGCACAGACGATCGCACGATCGGCATCGACCGCATCAAGTTGTCGTTTGTCGAGGAGATTGGCGAGTCCACGAGAAAGCGTCACGACGTCACGTTCTGGGATTTTGCGGGTCAAGCCATCTACCAATCGGCTCACTCGATGTTCTTCTCTAAGCGCACGTTGTACCTGCTCTGCATTGATCTCCAAGATTACGCAGAGAAGTTCAAGAACGAGGCGAGGCTGCATCCGAACAAGCATTTGGAGGTGATGCGACGCTACTTAAGTGACCACGTATTCCGCTGGGCAAGATTGGTTCTGCTGCGTCAGCCAGATGCTCACTTCTTGGTGGTCTGGACGAAGCGGGATAAATTCAAGGGATCCGAGAAAGCTATTCTCAATGACTTCAAGGGCCGTCTGAGCATGTGGGCCGATACATTCCTCAGTGCCGAAACGGGGAGACCAGCGGAAACGGGGAGAACAACAGGAACTACGCTCCATGCTGAAACAACAGCGAAGCTGAAAGCATCCCTGAGTCTCATGCAAAAAAGCGACGCATGGATCACGGTGAGCAGTCTCGTCGATGAAGACGTGCAGATCGCACGCAAGGCGATTGAGGATACGATCATCGCTACTGCGAACGAGAGCAGCTTTCCGATGCAGAACGAGTATACGCATGCTCTCGATCGCATAAAACGGATGCGAGGAGATGTGCCT
>JAADVC010001404.1:0-10353 GCA_023334575.1 Pythium volutum | reverse complement strand
GGCTATAATCGAAACAAAACTGTTCTGCTCCATACATTTCTATATATACGACAACATTTCAAACCTTGATTCCCGCAAAGTTCATTTAAGTACGTTTTTCTTCCCGCAGACTTTGAAGGCGATTTATAAAAAACCTAAAAAAGTGCCTTGGTATCTTTTTGTTCCACGGGGTCTCATATGGATATTTAGGGATATGCACGATAAGTCAGAAGACACATACAAAGCCTAGTACTGGTTTCTCAACCATTCAGAATGACCCAGATTTTTCGTTGAAAATGGTGGGTGGAACTTTGGGAATATTCCTTATTCCAAAAACCAAAAACACACCATCACGAACCCTGGCTGGATCGTCAATGAAACATGATCTTCCATGGGGCTGGCTGCTCCGCTCCCATTGCATAAGTGTGGTACAGTACTTCGAAGTACTCTACAGTACGTACCAGGCGCTGGTCACGATTGCGAGACTTGCAACTGTGGCGACGGTGGAAGTGAGCCCATGACCCGCGACGAGCCATTTCGGTGCGAAAGTCGAGATACCGGTATTCGCAAAGACCGATTTATAAACCATTAATTTTCTTTTAGAGTGTTGGGAATCTCGCAAATAAGGAGATCGACATCGACATGCCTTACATTTTCGCTGTCGGCTCGGAAGTGCCAACGACGGGGAAGCGTTCGTGGAGCCATTGCTGGAGACCGTCCATGACCAGCTTGCGTTCAAAGTCTTCAAAGAGCACGTGGTAGCAACCGTCCACTTCGATAAACTGCTTGTCGCTGTTGGCGATGCGCTCGTGGAACTTCTTGGCGATCGCCAAGTTGCAGACGCGGTCGAGCGAGCCCATGATGCTGAGCACGGGCACGCGGCAAAACACGCTTGTCGGCTCGTCAAAGGCCTTGATATGAGAGATCTTCTCCATCCAATCGCCAAGGTCCTTGCCCGTGCGACCTGTGAGGTTGCCGCGCACCGTGAGCGGGTCGGCGTCATAGTCCTTGGTCACGAGCTCGTCGCGGCAGACCCATTTCTCATTGACACCGGGCACGGACCGCACGGCCGGCATGAACTGTACGAGCAGTCCACCCACGGCCGAGAGCCCGCGCAGCATGGGCGTCATCTCGATGCCCACACACGGACCGCAGAGTACGAGCGCGTCGACTTTGTGCTGCTCGCTCAGCACCGTGTGAATCGTCACGAGCGTACCCATGGAAAAGCCCATGACAATAAACGGCAGCGAGGTCGACGCGCCCATTTGCGGGTAAATCTCTTGCTTGGCAAACGCAATGAAATCGTTCGTGTCGTCGACCATGTGTGGGAACGCGCCAACGTGGCCGCGGAGCTGGGCGATATCCATGTGGGTCTTGCCGTGGGATCGGAGATCGTACGCGACGACACCAAAGCCCATCTCGGCGAGCTCTTGAAACACGTGAAAGTACCGCGCCGAGTGTTCATGGACGCCGTGGAGAAAGAGGATGACGCCACGAAGCGCCACGTCGGCCGCCGGGAACACGGCCTCGTACCAGAGTTGGAGGCCGCTGCGGTTGGTCATGAACGCCTCGGTGACGCGCAGATGCGCCGGCATGTCGGCCGCACGCTTCCAGCAGAGCGCTGTCTCGGAGGCACGCAGCGCCTCCTTGGTGGCGTCGTCGAGCGGCACCTTGGGCTCGAGGTAGACGCCGTCGTCAGCGGGGGTAGTAGCAGTCGGGATCATCTTGATGGGGCCGAGAAGAATTGCGGAATGAAGGCTTGGGATGAAGTGGACTGGACTCGAGTGGACTGGACTGCACTGGACTGGCGATCAGGGGCAAGAAGCGAAAGAGAGAGAAGGAGCGAGCGAGAGGCCAGACAGTGAGCAAGTGCTTTTTCAAGCGAGAAGTGTTGATGCCTCATCCGGTACAGCAGGGGCTGAGACCCTCGGCTGGTGACCTCGATCAGACCGCCGCTCCACTGTCGCGCGACCAGCTGCATGCAATTTTGTCCAGAAAGGGGCCCGTTGACAATCAAACATAGTACATTTGGTGGTTTTCGTCGCATACATACTGATAAAGACAATATGATTTGCATGTTCTGATACCCTCGAGTGGCGAGAAAAAAAGGCCTGACGCGGTGTGTAACAAATCGCAACACACCCTCCCAGTGCAACCTTGCAATGTGGCAGGCGTCGCGAAAGGTAAACGCTGGAGCAGCAGAGCCACGAATACTGAGCCGTGGGCGCACACGTCAGAGGCCGAAACGAGCCAGTGCAAACACCTCAGACGCTCGAGATGTTATCATTTCGAAGGACACGCATCCGGATATCGGAGACGGGCTTTGCCTCTTTGTGGCTTTTCGCCATTGAGCATGTTGAAGCCGTTGGCCAGAAAGACGACTCGGCAATTCTTTTTTGGATAGCTTGGGTGTGCAACAAACTGATTACGCCTGCACTCAGCATACTAGTATTACTACGCGATGGGGGAATGGTCGTGGAAGCACACACCACGCGAGGAAGTAACGCGCCTTGCCCCTTATGCGGCATGCGAAAGGATCTCGACCCCGGGTTCGGCCTTGTCGTTGCTGAGCTTTTGGACCGTGTGGCCTTTATCATCGTGGCGATGCCCGACAGTGACTTGCCAGTTGCCGCAACCGTGGTGTGAGCGTTCGACACGTCTAGAGTTCGAGTGGTTGACGCGCGTTGCTGAGGCCCTAGGCCATCAGCATCTCGTTTTTAGAAGCGCGAAGCGACGGCGTTTCCTTCGCACGGCAGATTTCTGAATCGTTCGCTGCAACCAGGACAGCTCAAGCCGCTGCAAAGTTCATCATGTGGCCATGACCAACATATATTTCCACACTGTAGAAGCCTTATTGGCGTGAGACAGGCGAAAAGCGCGCGTGGAGCCACTGCTGGATCACGTCCATGATGCGCTGGCGTTCAAAGTCTTCAAAGATCACGTGGTAGCAACCGTCAATCTCGACAAACTGTTTGTCGGCATTTGCGATGCGCGCGTGGAATTTCTTGGCGCTCGCGACGTCACAGACGCGGTCGTTTGAGCCCATAATGGACAGCACAGGCGTGCGGCAGAATGCACTCTGCGGGTCGTCGAACGCCCTTGTGGTCGCCAGCTTGTCGAGCCAGTCGCCGAGCTCCTTGGCCGTTTGGCCCGTGAGAAGCTCGCTCACTGCGAGCGGGTCGGCGCCATAGTCCTTGGCGACGAGCTCGTCACGGGTGACCCAGTCTTCGTTCACAGCGGCGACAGTACGCGCGGTGGACTCAAGCGACACGGTGACGTTCGAGAGGCCGTTGGGCATCATGGGCGACTTCTCAATGGCGACACACAGCCCCGCGAGCACAAGCGCGTCAATGTGGTGCTGCTCGGACAGCGCAGTGTGGAGTGTCACGAGCGACCCCATAGAGTAGCCCATCATAATAAATGGAAGCGACGTAGAGACGCCCATTTGCGGGTAGATCTCTTGCTTGGCAAATGCAATGAAATCGTTCGTGTCGTCGATGACGTGCTGGAACGCTGCAATGTGGCCACGGAGCTGGGCGATATCCATGTGGCTCTTGCCATGGGATCGGAGATCGTACGCGACGACACCAAAGCCCATCTCGGCGAGCTCTTGAAACACGTGGAAGAACCGCGCCGAGTGTTCGTTGATACCGTGGAGAAAGAGAATGACGCCACGCAATGGCACGTCGGCCGCTGGGAATACGGCCTCGTACCAGAGTTGGAAGCCGCTGCGGTTGGTCATGAACGCCTCGGTGACGCGCAGATGCGCCGGCAGATCGGCCGCGCGTTTCCAGCAGAGCGCTGTCGCAGACGCACGCAGCGCCTGCTTCGTGGCGTCATCAAGCGGCGTCGTGTTGGGCTCGAGGTACACGCCGTCGGCGGCGGCAGCAGTGCTGGTCATCTTGATAAATGGGGCTGACGTTTTCGCATCGAATACTACTATTACCATTGGTTGAAAGTCGGAGATCTGATCGCTCAGTTTCAATCAATAAACGGGAGGTGGTCACACACATTTGACCATCATTTTTACTACAACAACAGAGTTCGGTGTACTGAAGTATCCGATACTACGTACTACGTAGTAGTACTGTACTGCGTTCACATCTTTTTATACACGGTCAAAACCTGGGTTGCCTTATTTTTGGTGTTGAAGTAAAAAAGCCAACTCCACAATGAAGTGGTATTCAACTTGACTGTGAAAGCAACGGCACAACGAGATCGATAGGAAGCATCTCCTAGGCCACGAGCACGCTTACGCGGCGCGCGAGAGGATCTCGACCGCGTCGGCCTTTTCTTCACTGAGCTCCTGGGCCGTCGCCTTCATCATGGCGGCAATGCGGTCGCTAATCGGCAGGCCGTTCACGACTTCGTACACGCCATTGCCCGTGCACGTGACCGGGAACGAGTAAATGAGCCCCTCGGACACACCATACGTGTTGCCGTCTGAGAGAATCGCCATCGACACAAACTCACCGGCGGCCGTGCCGCTCAGCCAGTCGCGCAAGTGGGCGCCAATCGCGGCGGCCGCCGACATGGCGCTCGAGAGCTTCCGCGCCTTGATGATCGCGGCGCCACGCTGCTGCACGCTCTTGACCAGCGTGTTCTCAATCCAGTCCGTGTCCTTGACATAGGTCGCCAACGGCTCGACCGTCGCCGTGGCCTTGACATCGGCGTTGGTCACGTCGGGCACTTGCGTGCTCGAGTGGTTACCCCAGATAATGACCTTGCGCACGTCCTTGGACGTGACGCGCGTCGCCGAGCCCGTGGCCGAGAGCTCCTCGTTCGTGCGCTCGACCAAGAACGAGCGGAGACGCTCGTGGTCGAGACGAGTCTACGCAAGCCAACCATAACCAGTGGTCAGAAAATGCGACAGCACGATAGTGGTCACACAAGAGACGACGCACCAGAGCCGAAAAGTTCTTACGCGGAATGCTGGGGGCATTCTCCATGGCAATGAGGCAGTTCGTGTTGGCCGGGTTAGCTACGACCAGCACCTTGACGTCGCGGCTCGCATACTTTTCAATGGCCTGGCCCTGCGCCTTGAAGATCGTCACGTTCTTTTCAATGAGATCCTTACTGTTTCAGAAAGGGTGGCACCAGACGACCAGCAGATCCGTCAGTTTTGTGCAAACGCTCGACCATCTGAAGATATTTGAAACGCACCGTTCCATGCCGGCCTTGCGTGGGAAGCCACCGACGAGGATCGCAATATCGGCGTCCTTGAACGCGACTTCCAAGTCGGCAGTCGGCACGATCGCGTCCACGAGGTTGTAGGCGCAGTCCTGAATCTCCATCTTCACGCCCTCGAGCGCCTCGGCCGCGACCGGAATGTCGAGCAAGCGCAGCTCAACGCGGCGCTGCGGACCAAAGACAAGGCCATTGCAGACTACGTAGTAATAGAGAGCGGTCAGCACATACACATGCTCTAAGGGCAAGCGCCAGAGAGTTGCAAGAACGTACTCAGCGGCAGAAGCGAGTACGCGATCTGGCCGGCAGCACCGGACACGACAACTTTAATGGCGCTCATGGTACCGGTAGAAGAGGCGAGTGGAGAGAGAGAGAAATGGGGGGAAGACGGCGTGGTCTACTGGTGGCGGATTGGCGAATGGACCTTTGATTTCAAGTCGCATTTTTCTGTGAGCTTCTCGCGCAGGTCTCTCAAACTTCAGGATTCTGACGGTGGATCTTTGATGGGGATCTCTTCGATTGATAGACTTTCGTGCAACCTTCGCACAACATCAACTTTGGAATGACGAGCGATGACGCAGCGATGTCGCCAATTCAGCGTCATAGCGCAACATACCGGCGACATAGACGTGGTTCGTGCAACCTCCTCGGTCAACACGAGACACGGCGATGATGCGTTGGCGTGTTTGCGCGTCTCTGCCATCTTGAAGATGCGATCGAGAATGAGTCCGATGCCATGGACCGTATCCTATGATGCAGTGTGCTTCCTCACCGAGTGCTGTTGGCATGTTGGACGGACGGCCAAACAACTCGATGCACTCGCCCCATAATACTAGTAAACAGTAAACGCCAGCCTTTGCTTTTCCAAAGTCTTTGGCGGCAAGTCACCTCCACTAAAACATAATTTACCTCTGTTATCGGGTGTCTAAGTTTCCTGTTGTACATCGGTACCGGTATTAATACCAGTATTCCCCGCATCCCTCGAAAATGGAGTTTTCATTACTCCGCGCTGTATGTCACGCGCTTCACGCATCGCCTGAACTACATCGTACGTGCCGCGTGCGCGCGCTGTTTCCGCCTCTTTCCGCCGGTATCGTCTCTCTCGATTTGGGTTAAAGGCTCGATCGCCAGACTGACCACACGCCATTCAGCAAAGTGTGGAAAGTTTTTCCAAGGACGACCTGGGGGGCGACTATCGGGAAAGAAGAGAACCGTAACGCCGGGCATTCGCGCGGCTTCGCGGCAGCTTCGCCGCGTCTTCCGCCTGTGTATATACTGCCCAAGCGTACATCAGGATTCGTTTTGGCCACGCGTAGTGTGGGCCGCTCTACATGGCCCAAAGAAGGAAACACTACTTGCGCTTCCCTTCCCCTACGCATCCACCCCAACGGCCCGCCGCGCCCCAGCAAGTCCAGTGTGCAAAGCGAGTAACGGACCGCGTCGGTACGGGATTCCTCAAATCGCGCGTGTCGGTTCCCCGCGACAAGGGGAGGCAAGAGGGAGCAACAACAGGATTCTTCTCTATATTCTTTTGTAACCTTCGTTCTGCGGTCTCGCGCTCGCTCTCTCGCGCTCTCGTGAACTGCGAGTCACGCCGCGCGCACGTCCGTCTCGCGTCGACTTCTCTCAGAAGCACTCCCGCCCAGTTTGCTCAAGGGAAACCAAAAGCGGCGGAGTATATTAGCCCCCTCCCACGTCATCGACTCGATCCCCCGTCATCGTGCCGGCGCGTCTCTATAGTAACGCTGGCAGGGACTGTGGACGAGCGAGCGAGGCGCCGAGCAGAATCGCCCTCTGGTCTCCAACAAAGAAGAAGACGCCATGAATGCGCTCGCCAACATGTCCAGTTCCAGTCTGCCCGAGCCAACGTCGCATCCAAACCTCGTGGTCGGCAACTGCCCCGCGCGCAGCTCGTTTCTGCCCATCATGGTCTCGGCGGCGTCGCTGATCGGGTGTCTCTACGTCATCGCCACGTATTTGTACGTGCGCGCGCTGCGGCAGCACCCCGCCGGTATCATGTTTGGCATGAGCGTCTATGGCGCGATTTACCAGTTTCTCTACCTGCTCGACCGCACGTCCGAGTCGATCCACTGTTCGCAAATGGCCGTGTTTGTCGACTTTTTTCTCACGGGCCAAGAAACGTATATGCTCATTTTTGCGATCGATTTGCTTTTGGCGCTCAAGAATCCGTTTTCAGCCTCCAAGGGGCAGATGAAAAAGTACCACATTTTCGGCGGCATTTGGAGTCTGTCGTGTGCGATCATTTCGCACTTTGATACCCACTACGCGCTTTTTGGGTTTTGCTGGGTCAACTACAGTGGCCAGATCTTTGGCGGCACGCAAATCGATGACGACAAGATGAACGATCCGCCGAGCTCGATCAAGCTCACGTCGGGGATTTTCTTTGCGCTCTATATCGTCGTGGTCTACTGCACGTCGTTGGTCGCGCTGCTGCGCACGTGGAACACATTTGTCAAGGGGCTCCCCGATACGTTTCGCACGCGCCACCGCATCCACCGCCATCTCAAGTACTATGTCGTGTGCTACTTTGGGTATTGGACGCTCGTACTCGCGTGCTACGCTGCGTTTACGCTCGTGCCGCACGACGAGGCGACCCACGGTGGGTTGCGGTGTCGTCTCTGGCACTTGCTGTCGTGTTTGCTGCTCGCCAAGGGCATGGTCAACTCGATCATCTGGACGCGTACGTCGAATATCCTGAGGATCGTCGAACAGCTCCGGACGTACGGATACGTCGACATGCCGCCGCATGATGACAGCATCAACTGGGCGCTTCGCCTCGAGATTCTCACCAACACGACTAAGGGCATCTGTGAAGGCCTCGACCGCGCGGAGCGGCAGGCACGGGCATCAGCGACCTCGTCGGTGGGCGATACAAACGGAGGCGTCAGCGTCAACAGCACGTCGAGCAACGAAGTCGACTATTGCGAACGCAAGGAAAGCTATGCGCAAATCGAAGAGATCATTTTGGAGAACCGCAACAACTATGGCGCAAGAGGACAGCGCACCGAAGGCGTCGTGTTTTACGACTATGCGCCGCACGTATTTCGTCGACTTCGCATGGAGGCTACAATCTCGGCGACCAGCTATCGCACGTCAATGATGCAGACCACGAAAGAGCGCGTGAGCGAAGGCAAGAGCGGCGCGTTTTTCTACTTTACGGACGACCGCAAATACGTGGTCAAGACCATGACCCACGAAGAGCTCAAGTTTTTGCTGACGATCCTGCCCAAGTACTACAGCTTCATGAAAAACAACCCCAACACGTTTGTGACGCGGTTCTTTGGCTGCCACGCGATCACCATGTACGGCAAGACGGTCTTCTTCATGGTCATGCAGAGCGTGTTCGACACGACGCTCCAGATCCACGAACGATTTGATTTGAAAGGCTCGTGGGTCGGTCGGCTTGAAGGCCGCAAACCGACGGGCACGATCGCGACCTGCAAATTCTGCAGCCGCGATTATGTCGTCGGCGGCAGCCACGACCAGTTGTGCGACGTGCGGCGTGGCGAAGGCAACCTGCGGCACCAGTACGACCAAGTCGGCAAGGATCTGAACTGGAATCGCCACATGGCGTTGCCCAAGAGTACGGCGCGTGCAGTCGCTCGCCAGCTCACGAAAGACTCGAATTTCCTGTGCCAGATCAACTGCATCGACTATAGCCTGCTTGTCGGGATCCACCATCGCAGCTTCAATGTGTCCCACTACTCGTCGGCACAGACACTCGATCTGCCGCGGCCCAGCGCGTCCAGTATCTGCGGACGCCAGAGCAGCATGTGCGGCTCCTCGAACAAATCGTTCCCGCAGACTGTATGCGGGGGCATGACGGTCGACGAGGTCCATGGACCCGGCATTTACTTTTTAGGACTCATCGACATGCTGCAGCAGTGGAACTTCCGGAAGCGTGCCGAGCACTTTGTGCGCGCGTACATTCTTTTGCAGGACAAGCACGGCATTTCGGTCGTGAACCCCAAGCAGTATGCCGAGCGCTTCCAGCAGCGCGTGCTCAAGGAACTGATCCACGACGCAGCATTTGAATTTGACGATGCGACGTATTACCACAGCAATCGCCAGCAGCACCAGACGCAGATGCTGGCGTCTACCGAACACTTTGACCCCACCGTGTCGGGCCGCACTGCCAGCACCGTGATGAACTCGTTCGATATGGGCGACGCCGTCCGAGGCAGTGAACGACCGCCGACGATTGGGGCCAGCAGCCGAGGCGGACCTAGCATCTCCAGCTCAATGATCCCGTCCGTGGCATCTGCCATGTCGATGCAGTCGGTGTCGTCGATGCCACAAGTGCCACTCATGCCGCTTCCATCTGCACGGTCGTCGAACGAATCGCGAAGGCGGGGCACGACCGCGAGTGCGTGTTCGTCGAACGAAGACTCGTCATCACCACGCATTCGTCTTTCTGGTGGACTGGTCATGGAGGCGCCCGTGTGCTACTATCGATCGAGCTTCCCCATGGCCAGCTTTCCCTCGCCTCGCCCGACGTGTGTGGATTTGCCATCGCAGCTGCGTCGTCCGCTCGCGCCGCTCACACCGTCACCACGGCCATCAGCGATGACAAGAAAGGGTGCACGGTCCGACTCGGACTGCTCTAATGATAGTACCAGTCCACAAGACCGGTCGTCGACATGCGCGCAGGCGTCGACATCAGTCCACACGTCCTCGGCCCTTGGCCACGGCGCCAATGGCACCCATACCGCAGCAACTCCCGGTATCACCAGCATCAGCATCGAGACCCACGCGATCTCGGACAGCCCGCACAGCTACCGCATCGTGCAAACGCCGACATTCCCCGACAGGCAGCTGGTCGGCGGCTCCCTGTCGGCATGACTGGACGCTTTGGGAAAGTCTTGCTCGTCTGTGTCTATGCTTCTTGCTGCATCTGCCTTCCTTCCTCCCGCCCCGTGTGCCGTTCTTCGAAAGACGTTTTGGTTTTTATTGCATCCTTCCTCTCCATTTCAAAGCTGTAGCAGTAGCCCCGCCTCCTCGTAAAAAAAAGGATCCTGTCGAGAAAGACGTTAGACAACACTTCTCTCTTTGGCTCTCTTTTGTCCAACAGCTAATTAGAGATCTGAGCTAATTGAGCAGCTCTACTTGTCCCGTCTCTCACGCTTCGGATCCTTTCGCCCACCTTCAACATGCCGTGCAAGGTTC
>JAADVC010001403.1:0-10376 GCA_023334575.1 Pythium volutum | reverse complement strand
ATCGCACACGCGCCTGGTAGAAGTGTCGTCGATGGTGCGTTGCCCAGCGCGTCGATCGCATCGGCCGAAAAGAACCACGCGAGGAGCTCATCCTGGTGCTTTAGGATTGCCGACTCGAGCAGCGAAAAGTGTCCGAGGTATGGTGTGTCGGGGTCGTACGGGCGAAGCCACTCGTCACCAATGTGGCGATCTTCTGGCGGGCTTTAGAGGGGAATGAGTGATGGTGTTGCTGTCTGCTGCGTCAAGAACGCAGCAATGGTCGGCGCGTCGCCGCTGTCGACTGCTGCAAAGTACTGATAAGCCGTGATCATGGCGCGTGGCGTTTTTGGATACAAGAAGCAGTATGGACTGCAGAGGCAAAGGCGAAAGTGACGCTTCCTTTGCCACTCGAAAAGGGCGATGCCAGCCAAAGGTTTGACTACATACTACGTTCTTTGTGGCAGTGCGCGTGTCACATGCAGCTGTGCGGAATAATGCTACCAGTAAAAAATAACGGCATTCACTCTCACACCACCCAATGGGCAGTGATGATGTGCTGGGTTCAACTGATCTGAGTTTTTCTTGTCCAGAGTCGGGGAACCTGCTTGCGTGTCTGGTCAGTGGTTGTCTGGTCAGCAAGGAGGTTTTCAAATGGACAGCGCGTGCTGCTCATTCAGTCTCTATCTAGTGTGTAGCGCTCGTAATGGTACCGATATGTTAGTCCTGTAATAAAACTCGCGTCAACGGCTACAGAATGCGAGCAACGACGAGTCCATTTGTGGAGACTTTGAGTCGAGCAGCCGTCGACAAATATCGTGGTGCGGATACTTGTCACACAAGTTGAATGTAGCCATCTCAGGCAGGTGCATACATTCTTCAAGTCAACGTTTGGGTTCTGTGGACCACATGAAGAAAACAGATACACCTGTTTTTTCTGGCGGTTGAGAAATGAGAAAGTGCGCGCGCATCTTTCTTGGATCGCATTCGTTTTGGGTTCAGCGTACTTCAAAAACCAACGACACCCACACAACAAGAGCGGCTGCCTTAGAAAACCAATACACCCACTGGTCCGCTTGAATTCCTCACTGATTTAAAAGTCTCTCCACACGTGGAAATCCAAAGTCCAAGCGACTTCCCCACCACCAGTAGCTCACTTTCCAATTCGCTCTTCCGCGTAAGCCACCTCCACACAATGAAGCTCTTGTCCACGCTCACGCTTCTCGCTGGTGCCGCCGTCTCAAGTGCGCGCGCCGAGCTCACGCCGTTCAACGCGACGTACGATCTCTTCATGGCCAATCAACTACTCACACTGGGCGCGGCGACCGACGCCGTCGTCGACACGCACGACCAGTGGATGCTCGACACGTTCCAGGACGTGGTCTACGACTTTGAGACGTCGCTGACCGAGGCCACGCAGCCAGCGTCGTTCTATTGGGATTTGCTCAGTCGCTTTTTCAAGGCTGCGACCACACACGACGCGAGCTACAAGGACCTGCAGAACAAGGTCTCGTCGTACGACCAGCCGGCCTTGGCGTTTGCGCCGCGCCCGTTCAGTGACGCGACCTTTGCCGTGTTCCAGGCCGTGCTGCCCGACGTCAAGGACAAGACGGTCGCGGGCTGGGGCGACAAGCCTATTACGTGGCAGCAGCTCTATGATACCGAGCGGGAGAGCATCGAAAAGCTTATTGATACCAAGGACCGCGACACGATCCGTGTGACAGCGCGCATGGAGCGGCTGCGCCAAAAGCTCTTTGTCGACGACGTGCTGGGCCGCAAGTATTCCCACGCGTGGGCGTGTCTCGACAAGCGCATGCGCGACGCATTCCACGGCGGCGCTGGCGTCGATCCGCGTCTGAGCTGCAGCGACGTGCCCAAGATCTAGAGCACACCTCGTTATAACCTTCCTAATTAATCCAGACCTTACATTGTTGTCAAAACGTGCATAGATACAGTTGCTCTGGATCAGATCTGAGAATGATCGAAAGTCTCATGTGGCAGCAGCGCTTTTCCTTTTGGATCCTTCTTCCCCACCATGCCGGTCCGCCAATGGACGCCTCGTCGCATGGTGCTGCTGGCCGTGTGCGTCGTCGTGCTCTACTCACTTACGCGGCTCGTACGCCCATTGCTGCCTGCATCCCACACGGACCTCGTGGCGATCCAACCGCAGAGTCTACTCCACATGGCCGCCGTGAAGCTACCACCGATCGCGCAGGGCAAGCGCATGGGCGTGCAGCACGAGTACGGCCTCGACGCTGGCACGTTTACGACCACGACAACGTTCCCGCTCCACGGGAATCCGCACCAACGCGGTATCCATTTCCGCCTGCTAAACGCGGGCGTTGTGAACACACCTGCGTTCCTAGAAGCCGACGCGATGCTGCTGGTCGTGGTCTTTACAGACCGCAATTCCTGGGGCCCCGACCGCCATGTCGACGCATTCTTTGCGATGCTCACAAATGCCAGTATCCCAACGGCCAGTCTCTCGCTCACGTTCCTCACATCCAACATGGACGAGTTTAACGCCGTGCGCGAAAAGGTCTACGACCACAGTAGCGACTATGCCCAGATCTCCTTAATTTTTCGAAACGATTTCAAGATGGCAAGGTCGGGCACCGCCGCGCGGTATCAAATGCTTGCGCGGTACCGCAATTTTGCGCTGCTTTCGACGCTGCAGGAATGGCACCAGCACGTCGTGTACGTGGACGCCGACGTCTACGCCATGCCCACGGATCTGCTCCTGAAAATGGCCCGCGCTGACCGTGATATCATTGTTCCGCTGTGCGTCAAGGCATCGGATGTATCCAGCTCCAAGATGCAGTTTGACGCCAAGGCGTTTGTGAACCATAAGCGCCAGTGGCGAGCGTTTGCCTCGGGAGGAGAAGACCAGCCGAGCGTCCAGTATCCATTGAGCAGCTTCCGCGACAGTGCCACCCACGAGTGGATCCCGCTCGACTCGGTCGGGGCAAAATTCATCTACGTTCGAGCCGACGTCCACCGCCAGGGCGTGATGTTTCCGTTCCACAACGCACGAGGCAAGACGGATGGGGAACTCGAAGCCAGTGGACTCTGCTTTGCCGCCCACGTGGTCGGCTACACGTGCTGGGGCATGCCACAGGAGCGTGTGTATCACCACTATTCCGATATCGAACGCTGGTGGTGACAGGCGTGGGTGACAGAGGCTGTGGGGCGGCTCTCTTCATCAAGTAGGCGACACTGTTGCCTGAGTCTGGTTCGTTCCCACAATTGGAACGTTCCATTGTACTCTAGGTTCTCTGACGGCATTGTTGGGCCGCAGATCTGCCTGCATTGTTGGCAATCGTGTCGGCACCGGGGAAAAGAGACGCTGGCACGATAAGAGACCGTGATGCCCGCCTCATCGCCCGACGGAATAGATCGGATCGTACCACTTCCTCTTGCAAGGCTTCGTCAGTTCTATGACAAGAGACCCAGCGGCGGGACAACTCTAGAAGAGACTGACGGCTCGATAGACCATTCGCAGTGGACGTTCGGGACAACGCAATGGTTCATTCGCCAATTTCCGCTGTTCCCAAACCATCGCAGCTTGAAGGAGCATACCTAACCGCCGCCACTGATTTTGAAACCACACGACCATGGCCGGCACGATGCCACCACCAACGCGGATCACGCTCGAAGCGATTGAAGCTGCGCGTGCCGCGTTTGAACAGCTCGCCCAAGGGGCTGCCGCCACGGACGAAGGTCTCTCCTTTGACGACATTGTCATTGCGCGCAACGTGACCCACGAAGACTTGGAGCAAGTGCCATACAAGTGGCTCTACGGCATGCGCGCCATGCTGCGTGCGGACGGCGTGCTCGTCATCACCAAGCTTTGCACGCATCAGTACTTGACAGTGTGGGGGCAACTGACTCGCCAGCTTGACCAGTATGGTACCGCCACTGGTCTATGCTCGGGATCCAAAATGTCGCTGACGCTTCGGGACGGCTCGGTCGTGACCCCGGACGCGGAGGTCTATGAGTATGCGTCCTCTACCAGCTTACTTCCCGTGCCGCTCGTGCTCTTTGAAGTTGAAGTCCACCACCGGCCGATAGCGTACATGGTGGAGACCGCGACCACCTACCTCGACCATCGCCCGAGCGTCCAGCGGGTCGTGTTTCTCAAGTTTTTCCCACCTCATGACGAAGCGCTTTGTGACAATTGCCTCTGTGTGCCAGCACTCGTGCTTGTCTTTGGTCGCGATGTGACGGGTCGAGTCGTCCCCTTGCAGATGCAGTCGTTTGGCAACGCGCCGATCGATCGCTACGGCTTTGTGGGGCTTCCCGACCAAGATGTTGAAGATCTTTTCGAGCGATACGGAGCAGCGTCGCCCTGGCTTCCGTCTCATTTGAACACTGACAACTTGCGCAGCGAGCTCGCGGCGTTGCGGGCGCAGGAGCACCACCATGGACTGTTCCGTGTGGACATGGCCGAAGGATATCGTGCTATTCCAGTGAATCTCGTCCAAGTGTTTGTGGAAGCGATGTTTGGGTGGGGGATGGATCGAGCCGAGGCCGAGAGTCGGAAAGTCGATCATTAATCGCCTGAGCCCACGGTTGAGGTCCAAGAAAGACGTCACGCTGGGTGGTTCAGTAAGCACGAACAAGTACTACTACTCTACATCATAATTTGGACATTGCTGGGCAGAACCAAGGATCCAATTCGTCTCATCGTTAACTTTGAGGTTCATATATTCAGTGCTTCCGGTTGTAGCGAGAAAATGATGCGTGTGATAGCCAATGCCAGGAAGATCAGGAATACTACATATACTACGTCGTATTAGGTCTCAAATTGACGTACGTTGAGCTGACAAGGGAAATGGCTGCATTGAAATTACACTGTTGAAGGCAGTTGGGACCCCAAAAGCCCACGAAGAGCTGCTGGATGCTATTTCGAAGCGACGCGTCTCTCAAGGCGTTCGACGTTGCGTAGCTGGCCGTCCCTTGAACATTGGTATCTTCAATCTGATTGTGACGACAATTTGACAGGTCTGCGTCCTCCCCACTCCTGCTAACGACCGACAACGGGCACCGCGTCTCTGGACACTGTGGGGGTAACACGCGCACGTCACGTAGCCAATCGCTAGGCACTTGGCCAAACTGCTCGTCCGATAGATGCTCGGCAATCACCACGTCATCAAACGAGTCGAGCCCTTGGCCCATCCAGGTGTGTTCTGTGACCCGTGGCAGTCTCTGGACCAGATTACTTTCCCTTTCGCCGCTCCAAGCACTGACGCAAGCGTCTGCACAAACTACAGCGCACTTTCCCTCTCGAGCCACCACGACCATGGACACCACCTCGCCTCCCCCGCTACCAAACCTCTATGTCACGACCACCACCGAAGCATCGATCCAAGCGGGTCGTGTCGAGTTTGAGCGTCGTGTTCGCGAGGCCGCAGCTAGTGACCAAGGGCTCGACTCGTTTGATGACGTGGTGGCTGCCGAGCATCTGTCGGACGAGCAGTTTTCCGTAAGAGCGTACGTCGTGCCGGCCGACTCGAGGAAGACACGAACGTGCTGCTGCAGCTCCCGCACGGTGGACGCTCGATTCCGGACGTGTTGGTCTACGAGTGCGAGAGAGGCCCATGCTATCGCTATGTCGCGCTCGCGCTGTTTGACGTCGAGGTCCACAACCGCTCGACCAGCACTGGATCCGTACGGCGGCCTTTTATTTAGACGGCATGCCCACGGACCGGCGGTTCGTCGCTCAAGTTTTTCCCCGCCGCTCCAACCAGATCTCCACCGTCACAACCAGCTGCGTGTGCCAGCGCTCGCGGTTGTGTTTCGACCCGCTGAGAAAGGCAACCGACGCATCCAGGTCGAGCGGATGCGGTCGTTTGGCAATGCCCCCCCCCATTCCACGAACGGCCCTCGAGGCGTTTGCCGAGCCCGCGAAGGACGCACCACTAGAGCGATTCGTAGACGCTGTCCACCATGTCGACGCGAGTGTGGATGTACCCGACTTGGATGTTGAGCACGCAATCACTGTGCTGCTCGAGTTGCGCCGACACGAGTGCGAGCAGGCGTTTGACGTGGCCATGCCGGCGTCGCACGCAGCGATTACCGTGAATCTTGTCGAGGTGTTTGCCGAGGCCATGCTGGGCTGGTTGGACGATCGCTATCACTGATGAACGGGCAAGACTGGGCGACTATCGCCGACTCACCTCCGCGCCTACAACAAGATGGCAGACGCTGCTGCCAACGTCGCCATGGACAGCCGACGTAGCATCCAATCCAGGCACCCGAGCTCTCGGCCCGAGTGGGCGAGCCTCGACCAGCACCTCGCTGGTGACTTTCTCCAATGGCAATCTGCTGACCACAGCGGTTGCTAACAATATGCATATATAGGTAACGCGGTTCACTCTCAGATGTAACACAATATACTCCATTACGAAGAAGACTATCGCCGACTTGATCTCTGAGTGCGAGAGAGAGAAGAGGAATGAATGCGTGGAGACTGCTTTGCAATGGCCCAGGTTTATGTGTCCTATTGGCTGAAAACCGAAAATGTTGAGGCACACTTCAACTCGAATCGGGATCTGATTGGCTCGATCATTCAAATCTCTTTGTATCCATGGCCGCCTTTCGCGATGGCTTAATAGACCTCCTCTCTCTCCCCCTAAAGTTTCGCATGAACTCCAGCGAATAGTCGTGGGGGACGAGACGAAGAATGCCACAGAAGCGTCTATTCAGAGTTGGCTGTAGGTCTTTCGGCTTCCCGTTCTGTCTCGCGTACGCCTAGTCAAAGTACGACTGCAGCGTGCCCTTGCGGCGCACGTCGACCGTCGCGCAGTGGAACGAGCCACCAAACGGCATAAAGTGGCGGAACGGCACGGGAATGACCTCAAAGCCCCAGTCCTTGAACGCCTGCTGGGCCTTGTGCTCATTGGCCTCGACGATCACGACACCGGGACGCAAAATCAGTACATTGCAAGTCGCGGTCCACGGGCTCGTGAAAAACAGCGGATGCGTCGCCGCGAGTTCGGGTTCGGGCGCTACAAAGACTTCCCAGCCTTTAAACATGTCGGGCAGACAGTACTCGTACTGTTTGTTCTTGTAGGCGTACGTCTTGACGGGTCGCCCCGTGATGCACGGTCGAAACGGGTTCGCCAAGAGCTTACCTTCCATGAGCGGCACAAACGTGCCGTCAATGTGCATGGCGTTGCGGTCCTGAAAGTCGAGCACGTGGATGCGGTAGTCGTCGCCGAGGTGGCGACGCAGCCAGTCGATACCAAACTGGTTGGTCACTTGGCTTTGCTGCGTGAAAATGTCGCGCCCCATGCGGGTAAACTCGGCCGCATCGAAGGTTGGCTCGAATTCCGTCACGACCGACTATAAGGGACCAGAGAATAAGTGAGTTGGCTGACAGGAGAGAGAGATAGAGAGAGAGACGTACGTTGAACGTGCCCTGCTCGGCCCTCCAGTCGTCGTTGTACAGCTCGTCGCTCATCTGCGGCTTGGGCGCAGCCGTCCACTTGGCGCCTTGCTGGTTTCAATCGAGAAAATAATTGGATTAGAAAATCAATTCAAAATACAATCCCAAAGGCGACACGTACGTGAAAGTACTGCTTGATGAGCTTGCGGTACGGACGGAACTCAAAGTACCGCGAGCGCCAGGCCATGGGCGCCTCGACAATCTCATTGCCAAACACAATGAGCACGTCACGCGGCATGGCCGCGTACAATTGACTCTTGCTTTCAAAGTCGGGCGTCTTAACGCCACCATTAAAATAGTCGGTACTGGCTTCCGGACGGCGCACAGTCACCCCTTCGCCCTCGAGCACCTTGGCGAGATAGTCGAGTTCCTTGGCGGCACCGTCCATGAGCTCCTTGGGGAACGGCTTGCCGGCGTCGGTCTTGTACATGTTCCACCACTTGTTGGGCCACACGGCCTTTCCCGACACGTGCCACTCGGGTATCGTCGCGCCTTCGACACGGCCCACAATTACTTCCTCTAGTGGATCCCATTCATTATGCGAGTTGACGATGGGCGTGCCAGAGGCCGAGGTCGCGATCGTACGGCGTAGCAAGCGCGTGCTTAGTCGGCGCGTGAGGTGGCGGAGCGTCAGCATGGTTTGGAATGGAGAAGAGGAGGAGAGGAGGAGGAGGAGGGGAACCGTAGGCGGCTGATTGCAGAGTGCAATGGCGAGCGTATTGCAAAGAGGAGGAAGGAGGGAAGAGGGGGAGGATAAGGAAGCGGAGAGGGCGCGGCGAGCAGGCGGATGGATGAAGCGACGGGGCTGTGGAAGCAGAGACGCGAGGGGCCGCGTATCCTTCTCGAGTGTACCAGCAGCTTCAAGGATGCGCCGTTACGGAGACATTCGAACCTGATACAAACCGTTTCTGAATTTCTCAAACCGGTTAAATACCGGTTCTACGTGGATGTTGCAAGAAGGTGGTCGATTTCATCGCGCTGTGCGTTGGTGCAACCTTGGCTGATTCCACCACATCCAAAAACGTTCACTTTGGAGAAAAGGAAGGAAACCTTCGGCAGAGGAAGTTCCCCACACCAAAAAACACCATCCAGCATTTCCCACTCTCCCCATCATTACGCGCGCGCGCTCTCCCCACACGCGCTAGCACCTCCACCGCAACACTATCTATACACGCAGGTACGTACATGAACGTGCAATGTGTTTGCGGTGCGGCGTTCTAGCGACGCCCACAGACCGCGCAATCCCACCAAATATACATAAAGCGGCCGCTCTTCTAACCGTCTCGCTTTCCTAATAGAAAGTGACCGCCAGCAAAGACCAACACCATGGCGGATGACCTCATGATGATGTTCCAGAGTATCACGACTGCCGACCACGATGAATTGGTCGACCAGTTTGCGCATTTGCTCCAGTTGGACACGAACACGGCGACGTTTTTCCTCGAATCGTGCAACTGGAACGTCGAAACGGCCGTGAACAATTACCTCGCGACTATGGAGCCGGCGATGCACCACGACCGCATGCAGCGCCATTATGAGCAGCAGCACGAGCAAGAGCAGGGCGAAGACCTCGCGATGGATGACGACGACGACGATGGCGGTTCCCAGCATCAGCATGGCCACTCGCACGGGGGATACGATGCCCAGTTTGTGACGGATCTCTCGGCCGCGCAGACTGCGATTATCCCGCCCAACACGGCCCTCGATATGGTACGTTTCTATGGGAGTTATGGAGGTGTCTGTATATGGGTTCTAACCGTGTTGTTGTTGTGTGATAGCAATGGAGTTTTGTGAACGCGGGCGCGACGCCGTGGCCGTCGGACACGCATCTCGTGTTTGCGCAGGGCGACAGCTTTGACGGGCCCGTGCAACTGCCCGTGGCTGACGTTGCACCCGGTGCACGGATAGACTTGGCCGTACGGCTGCGGACGCCACCACAAATGGGCTCATTCTCTGGAAGCTGGCGGCTCGTGTCGTCTCAAGGGCCAATTGGTGAACCCATGTGGCTCGTGCTCACGGTCGGCTCGTCCAAGCAAGACACGTTTGATCCTGCGAGTGGATTGACCATCACAGCACCAGCAGCTTTGGGCGGAGGACCGACGAGTAATGCCGGTGCAAACCATGGCGGCTTTGCCAACAACGATGACGACATGATGGATCTATGAAGAAAAAACAAACGACTGACCGACTAGCTCTAGGCAACCCGAACGAAAATAGGTGAAACCAGCAACCGAGAAGAACAGCATGGGGCTCGTAGAGAGGGTCACCACGCCAAGAACAAACGAACAAAAGACATCCGCGTGCACTTGTGAATCGTGTTGGTTCAACTCAAATTAACTGGGCTACCAATCGCCATCACTAACTGACATGACTGTACCAAGTTCAATCGACGCGGCGTAGTGTTCCTTCGGGGAGGTGGCTGTAGGCAACGCCAGCCATGGCAGCATACACTGTCTTTACCTTGTGGTCGAGCTGGTCCGGTAGAGTTCCTCAGCACGGCGACACGCCCACCACGGTCCCTGACTGGGTTGTGTGCGGAAATCTTCGGCCGGTCAGAACGGGTGCTCCCTATTTCTGACTGAGACGACACTCGGCGTCATGGATGTGATAGTCTTCGTGGGCATTCCGGAGCGATTCACGACGTAGAGAATGGATTACTACTTACTCCTATCTACTGTGGGCCTTACAAGACGCGGTGAGAAGCATGAGACAGTTGAAGGCGACCTAGGACCTACGAAGGAGCATCCACGTGTCTGTACATGCAGTTAATTTTCCATGTATCTCTGCGCACTTAACGCCACGGCCGCGGATGCTGGTCGTCGTGCCACCCACGCAAACAGTCTCACAAGATCCAGCGGCATCGACGGGTGTGGCGCCGCTACATGCACTTGGAAAAGCTCGTGTTTGTGCTTCCGCAGCTCAAACAACCCGTCGAGTGGATCATCAGCGT
>JAADVC010001402.1:0-10377 GCA_023334575.1 Pythium volutum | reverse complement strand
TTCATCGGTCCGTACAAAATTCTAGCCTGCACAACTCCCAACACGTATCGCATCTCGCTCCCGCCCGGCGTGCGTCTCCACGACGAGTTTCATGTTTCCTATCTCAGGCGATATCAGGACGACACCAACCCGAACCGTCTCAATGCGGTGCCCCCGTCTCATTACTCGAGATGGCAGCGAAGGTCAACAGATCCGTGCTATTATCGGTCAGCGAACACACCGCGGCGTGCTCCAATACAAGGTCTCTTGGTACGGGCGCGACTAGCGCGACTCATGGGAACCCGCCAGCAACTTGGCCCAAGCCGCTGGCCTCATCAACGAGTTCCTTGTCTCGACTGCAGCAACTGCATCCGAACCACGCCAGCGTGACGATCCAGAGCGAGCGCCTAGACGCCTGCCTGCTGCGACGGCACCACCCACTCGCCGTAGCGCTCGACTCGTCGAACCCGCCCTCGCTGCAGATCCACCGCTCCGTCGATCGACCCGCAAGCGTCTTTCTGGGGAGGGACTGTAATGATCCCGACCAGCTTCCGGTCATCACCACAACAAGGAACAGCGTTCTTGTGGCCACGGCACCCATGGCCACAAGTACTAAAACCGACACGTCACCAACCACAAGCTCCACTCACCCAACATCTATTGGGCTCCTGGACGTTCATCCCTTAGAACCCAAACCGGCACTGCCGAGTGGAAACTTCTTCTCAGCGCGGGTCGAGCGGCATGGTGACAGCAGTGGGGAATAGGAGAATGAGGAAATGAGGAAGGGAGGAATAATGGGAGAGGAGACGAGGAGAGGAGAAAGGGAATGTGCCAACAGATCATTCGAAAAAATGAGGACCCGCGTCATCAACGGTCTCATTGAAGTTGCCCAGGAGATCTACCCACTCTTCTGCGTATTTGGGTAATTGGGTGACTGGGTGACTGAGGTCATGCCAACTCCGATAAGTTCGCTTTTGGGGACTCAGACTGGGGTCTGACTCCTTGACCGTGGCGAGCGCTGATTGGCGGAATGCAAATTGAAGGACCACTATTTGGGGTGCTTGGGCAGGAGGTCACCCAGTGTGGGTTCCCGTCCCACGCGTGGCCCTGTGACAAAGTCTCCAAACGAAAACGATCGCGCACTTCGAAGATCGCCACGTCAAACGCCTGCGTCTATCCTAAATGGAGGCCTCCCCTAATAGCGGCTTTATGCCGCCCATGACGGCGCAGGCCTTCGCGCACAAGACTGTCTTTATCACGGGCGGCACGGGTTTCTTCGCCAAGGTACACTCGGCCTCGTTAGACGCGTGCCACGTTGCGGACGAGCGACTAACCACTTTGTTGCGCGGTCTAAATAGGCAATCATCGAGAAGCTCTTGCGCAGCGCACCCGATGTCGCCAAGGTGTAATTTAGTTCACAAGCTTAGATTCGGTCTAAAATGCAATGCGTCTAACTTCCTGTTTCTCGGTTAGATCTACGTGCTTATCCGACCGCGCAAGGGTCTATCCGCCTCCGAGCGTCTCGACAAGGAGATCCGCCGCAGGTGCAGTAGTAATACTTTCCCCCTGGTCTATACCCCCGAGGTCTAACGTGTCCAATTGCCAAAATGTGACTACAGTGCCATCTTTGATCGCCTGCGACGTGAGCGCCCACAGGACGCCGACGCGTTCCTTACTGCCAAGCTCCACGCCGTCGCGGGCGACGTGACCTCCCCCATGCTCGGTCTTGAACCGCATGACCAGCAGCTCCTCCAGTCGACCGTCCAGATCACGATCCACTCGGCCGCGACCGTACAATTCAACGAACCGCTCGACGTCGCGGTCGAAATGAATTGCTTTGGTGCACTCCACGCACTGGAATTCGTCGAGACCTGTCCGCTTATCCAGTGCCATCTCCACGTCTCGACCGCTTACGTCAATAGTAATCTCCTAGTCGGCGCACGCACGATCCGCGAAGAAATGTACCCACTCGACTTTGACGTCGAAGACGCCGTGGCCGCAGTCGCCACGGCCTCGGCCTCGGAGCTCGAGCAGCTCCATGCCAACTTGATTGGCACGTACCCCAACACGTACGCACTCACCAAGTCCATGGCCGAGCACTTGATCGTCAAGCGTGCACGCCCAACACTACCGCTCGTGATCTTCAGACCGACCATTATCGGGGCGAGCTGGAAGGAACCCGTGCCTGGATGGATTGACCAGATTGCTGGGGCCGGCGCCATTTTTTTGGCCGTCGGCATGGGCGTGCTCACGATCCTCCCGGGGGACCCACGCAACGTCGCCGACATTGTGCCTGTCGATCTCAGTGTGAACACGGCGCTCGTGGCCGTCGCAGCGACCGTGCATCGCCAGCACCCAGGCGATCGCCCAATGATTGTACACTCGGGTACGTCAGACCCGCGCCAAAACCCACTACGGTGGCGTGTGCCGTGTGGCATCGTGCCCGAGTATTTCCGCAAGAACCCACCCGTGCGTGGGCTCTTTCCGGCCAAGTTCCACATGATCCAGACCCACCAACAGTTTCAAGTCGAGTGGTTTTTGAATTATGCACTGCCGTCGTCCGTGTATTCGACGCTCGCCAACAAGAGCGGCAATGCACACCACGTGCGCGAGGCCGCGCGGCTCTGGCAGCTCACGTGGCGTGCGCGCACACTCGTTGAAGTGTTCAAGCCGTTCACGGAGAACCAGTGGGTCTTTACGGCCGACGCGCTTGCGGCACTCATGCCGTTTGCAAACCCATCCAGTGACTGGTGGCTCGACGCGAACGAGATTGCGTGGGAGCGGTACATGTTTAATTTCTGCGTCGGTCTGAAAAAGTACATGCTCCACGAGGACGTCATTGACGTCGACATTGACGGCGTCAACCACACGGAGCTCGCGCTCAGCACGAAGCGCATCCTCGCGTGGGACCCGGACCACCACGCCATTTCGTTTCCTGGGCTTTTGTCGGACATTTCGTGGGCCTACACGTCGAGCCGCAAGCCCGGGTACACCCAGTCGGGCCTGCTGGGTCGCTTCATGGGGCTCACGGGCTGGCGCGAGGGCATGAACCACGAGGCCAGCCACGTGCCGCGCCAGCACGTCGACAGTCTCGGCGGCATCCGCAACAGCGTGCTCGAGTCCGAGGCCGTGCGCGCTGCGATCGCCGACCACGCCGAGACCTCGGGCAAGTCGCTCACCGAAATTGAACGCGACGCGCTCGCGATGCTCGACACGATGGCGGCCCAAGTCGACTACAAATCGGTCCGCAAGTTTGGCTGGGCGCTGCGCAAGATCTTGCGCAAAATGTACGACAGCATCAACGTCGATGAGAAGGGTTTGATCCACGTACGCGAGCTGCTGCGCACGCGCGAGAACAGCAGCGTCGTGCTGATCCCGACGCACCGCTCGTACATGGACTTTTTGCTCATGAGCTACTTGTTTTTCGCCTACAATTTGCCCGTGCCCTACATTGCGGCCGGCAGCGACTTTCTCAACATGGGTGCCGTGAGCAAGCTGCTGCGCGAGTGTGGCGCGTACTTTATTCGGCGATCGTTCCGCGACGACCCGCTCTACAATGCCGTTTTTGAAGAGTACACCAAGGTACCTATCTACGCTGGCGTGTTGCCCTCGGGCGATTTGTGTGACTCACGATTTTGTTTTGTTTGGCCATAGTATCTGATCTCGAACGGCCACACGGTCGAGTTCTTTATCGAGGGCATGCGCAGCCGCAGCGGCAAGCAGTTGCACCCCAAGTTTGGCGTGCTGGGCGCCGTCGTGGACTGCTACCTCAGCGGCCGCGTCGACAATGTACGTTTATCCCGATCCCCTTGTTGTAAAAGGACGGTATTTTGACGGTCTCTTTTGCTGTATAGCTGTATATCGTGCCCGTGACGATCGACTATGAGAAGCCGCTCGAAGTCATGCTCCACCAGAACGAACTGCTGGGCGAAGGAAAAGTCAAAGAATCGATTGGCGCGCTGCTCAAGTCGTGGCACGTCACGCGCCAAAACTTTGGCTCGATCTCGGTCCAGTTTGCCGAGCCCATCAGTCTCAAGGACTATGCACAGGCCATGCTGCCGCATGGCGACGAACCGTCGGTCGCGCCCCCGCAGCAGCGCCAGGCGCTCGTGCGGGAGCTCGCGTACGACATTACGGACGCCATGACGGCAGCGTCGACCTGCACGACGTCCCACATTGTCGCGACGCTATTGCTGCTGTACCGCCAGGGCATTTCCAAGCCCGAGCTGGTCCACCAGACCAACTGGCTGCGGCTCGAGATCTTGCGCCGCGGTGGTCGCGTCACGGGCACGCAGGGTCGCTCGCCGGCCGTGATTGTCGACAATGCCCTGGATTTGCTGCGGGATCTCGTCGTGCGGCGCCGCAAAGACCTCGTTGAACCAGCCATCACATCGGTACGTTTTTATCACTCTCTCTATCTTACCACGCTTGGTGTTGCGGTCGTGATGCTGACGGCTTGGATGATAACAGCGCGAGCAGTACTCCAACATGATTGGTCTCGGGTACTACCGCAACAAGATTCTCCACTGGTTCAACCGCGAGGGCGTGCTCGCGTGTTCGTACCACGCGCTCGAAGCCTTTAATCCGAGTGGCGCTTCCGTAGACGCGGATACCATCCCAAGCACAGGAGGCAGCGGCGTGCGCGTGGACCAGCTTCTGGACGGTGCGCTGTTTCTCTACGAGATGCTGCTGAATGAATTTGTGCGCAAGGACTGCACCAAGGACCGGTTCCACTTGGAAAACTCGCTCGACTATCTTGTTGCGCAGCAAGTGCTCTCACGACAAGGCGATTCCGTGCAGCTCCACGATGGTGGGGCCGGCCGGCCGTTGCTGTCGCTCGTGAGCATGCTCATTTGGCCCTTTGTCGACAGCTACTGGGTCGCGATCCGCAGTTTGTTTGCACTGCGTCCTGCGGTCGCGATCAGCGCCGACGATCTGCTCAAGCGTATCCAATGGCTCGCCGAGACGGTGCGTTTTTTTTCACCTTCTGATACCATGACTTGTACACGAGATGCTACCCTGAGTATTTTCTCTCTGCAGATGTACCACGAGAAGCTCATTAGCTTTTACGAATCGTGCTCGATGGAGACGCTCCAGAACGCGGTCGCGTGGCTCGAGCGATCCCAAGTCATTGAGCGGTTGGAACCGCCGAGCAAGACTTCGAAAGGCAAGAGCTCGACGCCGGCGCCGGCCATGTTGCGGCTCACACCGCGGTTCGCACAGGACGAGAGTGCGCTCGAGGCGCTGGCGCTGCGCGTCGGCAAGTTCCGCAAGCTGCCGCATGGCGGCGCAGGGCTCGTGAACGGCCACGCGTCGCCCGGGTTTGCCCACACGAGCCACTTGATCTCGCAGCTGCCGGCGCTCTCCAAGATGTAAATGGCCGATCACGAAAGAAAGAGAGAGTTGTATATCACCATTGTCAAATGCCATCAAGGAATGATCCCATGCCCTAGCACTAGGTAGTATCAACTCGGTTCAATCGCCCTGCGTTTTGCATTTCGTACGGCACCACCTGACCCCACTAAGGAACTCTCCCCAAACACACACATTTACACACGTACACGTTCACAATGCCAGCGGCGTGAACATGTACTAGTAGTATGTAGAAGGCTGGGCGAGCTTTCGAAGATTCCTGGGTGCAATATACGTAGTTTTGCACTCCAGTATCCACTTGCACATAAACCGTCCATATACGTACCATAGTCGAGTCAAACTGAAGCCATCGTGGGTTCAGATTCCGAACCGAAAGGTCACAGTTCGGTTTTTTGGAAAGGTGAGCCATTCTGGGTTCATTTTGGTGAGAAAGGCGCAACGGTTCTTTCGCTCGCCACTGCCACGGACTGACCGTATTGGGTGGCAGGGCGATCGCAGTCAGTCGCTTGGCTACTGTTACTGACCTGTACATCGAATCATCTAGGGCGACGGACAAAACCCCGTCAAGTAGAAGAGATTATGGACTCGGACCTTTCAGTTCCAACGCAATAACCCATTCTCCTTCTTTCCATCATCGAGATACAAGCCAACGATGACCTCTCCCATCAAGCACTCGACCATCCGCGAGACCTTCGCCCACAAGACGGTCTTTCTCACGGGCGCGACGGGATTTGTTGGCAAGGCGCTCGTTGAAAAGCTGCTGCGCAGTGCACCAGAGATTGACCACATCTATGTACTCATTCGATCACGCCAAGACCACATCGCGAGCGACCGCCTAACAACCGACATCCGCGACAGCCCACTCTTTGATCGTTTGCGTCGCGAACAGGACGATTTTGACGGCTTCTTCTCAAGCAAGGTCTCTGCTATTGCTGGTGATGTGACCTCCCCCATGCTGGGTATCAGCACTGAGGATCTCCAGCGTGTACGCGCCTCGGTCCAGATCACGATCCACTCGGCCACGTCCGTCAAGTTTAACGACCCACTGGACGTTGCCGTCCGCATGAACTGCCAGGGCGCACTCCATGTGCTCGCCTTTGTGCACTCGTGTCCACGGGTGCAGTCAGGGCTGCGCAAAAAATAGTTATTAAAAAAAAAATATTATAATATTTGTATAAAATTATGAATTGCTCGTGCTCAATTCATTTTCGACATAATTTTATGAGTTCTAACGGACTTTTTACGGTTCGCAACGTTCGAAAATCGACCAAATGAGGCACTCCTAGTCGTCACAAGACTATGTGTAGGCCAAATGACCCTTGTCCTCGACGATAGACCCCGTCTGTACCTTGGTTGCTTTCAGCGAGACTTACTTTCTGCGAGAAGAATTGGATTGGAATGTACGGAAATAATTAAATAATGATTTTTTTGTTTCCAAGCCGAATATTAATTTCCATGTTAAATATTTCGCAGCCCTGGGTGCAGTGCCACCTCCATCTCTCGACGGCCTACGTCAACAGCAACCGCATCGACAGCGAGTGTCCTGTCGTACGCGAACAGCTCTATCCGCTGGCGTTTGACGTCGAAGAAGTATTCACCGCGATTGTGACCCCTGCATCTCCAGAGGAACTCCAAGTGATCCATGACCGCAGTATCGGCACGTACCCCAACACGTACACGCTCACAAAGTCCATGGCCGAGCATTTGCTGACGAAGCGCGTGCGGCCGACGCTACCGCCTGTGATTGTGCGTCCGACGATCATTGGTGCGACGTGGCAAGAGCCCATGCCCGGCTGGGTCGACCAGATTGCGGGTGCTGGGGCACTGTGGCTCGCGGTCGGCATGGGCGTGCATTCGCTGCAGCTCGGGAACGATACCTATACGTCGGATGCCGTGCCGCTCGATCTCGTGGTCAACACGACGCTCGTCTCGATCGCGTACACACTGAGCCGTACCAAGGCACATAGTCCACAACCGACGCCTGTGCGACCGTTCATTGTCCATTCTGGTACTTCGGATCTGCGAGAGAACCCGACGAATTTGGCGGTCCCCAATCGCGCCATGCTCGCCTACTTCCAGGCACACCCGCCGATTACCGCCTTCTTCAAGCCGCAGTTCCGGATGATTCGATCCCACAAAACGTTCCGCATTGCGTGTTTTTTCAGATACAAGCTCAGGTTGTCAACGCTGTCGACGGTCGCGACGCTGAGCAGTAGCAGACGACTACGAAAGAAAGCCGACGGGCTCAAGAAGCTCACTAGCAAGGCACGCGCGATCATCGCCGCCTTCGAGCCGTTCTTTGCACGCCAGTGGATCTTTGAGGCCGACGCGGTCGAGCAATTACGCGCATTTGGCGGTTTAGAACAAAGTGACGGAACGTGGTGGCTCGAGGCGAGCGACATTGACTGGCGCCAGTGGACGACGCAATACTGCATGGGTCTCAAAAAGTACGTACTCCAGGAAGACGGTATCGAGATGGAGATGCAAGGACCCAAGGAGCGAGTGCGACCGATCATGGCTGCGTGGGCCTAATGTTTAGTTGTAGGAAGGATACACTGAACTGCTTTGAGATACCGTGGGGATATGCCGTCATTGTGCCAGTGAATGTCCACGGCACACAGTAAAATAATGAGATTTTTTGGAGATGGGTCGGTTGTCCCTCTGATATACAGTGTCGTGTGGACGCTGTACAGGACACGCTGTCCCTCTGGTGACGAGGGGAGAGACTGTTCGTGCTTCTGAAAAAGCCGTCGACATCATCGGGACCTGGCGTACTGTATGCTACTACTTGTAAGTACGGGAGGAGCAAAGGGCCCGTCGACCACGATATCCGATAGAAGGGATGATCATTACTAGTATACTATAGCCAGGACATCATCGACGCCACTCGACAATCTGCCGTCTCCACCACACACCGCTCGCTCTCCAAGCACGAGCTCCATTAACGTCTAGCGAAAAGGGCCACCGCCTCCTTGCTCACGCGTCCTGGTTCCACGAGCCATGCCATCTCGCCCCACAATCAGCGAGTTGCTCGCCCACAAGACGGTCTTCCTCACGGGCGCCACGGGCTTTCTCGGCAAGGTACCGTTATAGAACCTCATACCCCTCCGCGTTCTAACCTGTCTAATGACTCGATGCGAATGGTATTAATACTAGGCGCTGATTGAGAAACTGCTGCGCAGCGTGCCGTTGATCCACAAGGTACGTAGGTACAGGAAGCAGAAGAAGAAGCCATTGGCTGCACTGGCGACCCCACGACGTTTCTTATTCACTGATAATAGATCTACGCGTTGATTCGACCGCGATACAAGCAGCCGGCCGACAATCGCCTCCACCACGACATTCTGAACAGGTATTACTACCCAGTGCCTCCCCCCCATATTCCACGGTTTAGTTGGTACTAGTAGAACTGACCACGTCACTTGTTACTATAGCCGGCTCTTTGATCGTCTGCGTCAAGAGCATGCCGACTTTGAGACCTTCTTCGTGTCCAAGGTCTCAGCTGTCGCAGGCGACATTACCTTCCCCATGCTCGGTCTCAACGCCAACGACCTGCTCGTTCTTCGTAACTCTGTCCAGCTCACGATCCACGCGGCCGCATCCGTGAAACTAAACGCCCCTCTGGACACTGCCGCTCGTGTCAACTGCCTGGGCGCACTCCACGTGCTCGCGTTTGCCGAGTCGTGTGCGCAGATCCAATGCTTCGTCCACGTCTCAACAGCGTTTGTCAACGCGAACCGCCGCGACGGCGACAAGATGATCGTACATGAACAGCTTTATCCACTGGCGTTTAATCTTGAGAAAGCATTCACCAAGATCGCCAGCGCGACCACACCTAGGGAAGTCGAAGCGATCCACAACCGCATCATTGGTGCGTACCCCAACACGTACACGCTCACAAAAGCCATGGCCGAGCACTTGGTCGTGCAGCGCGCGACGATGCCGCTTGTGATTCTGAGACCGACTGCGACCGGTGCGACATGGCGCGAGCCCGTGCCTGGGTTCATGGACCAGCACGCGGCCGTGTCGAGCATGCTCTTGGCCGTTGGCGTGGGTGTGCTCACGGCCATGGTCGGCGACCAGCACCATCTTATCGACATGGTGCCGCTCGATCTTGTGGTCCACACGACACTCGCGGCACTCGCCTTCTCGCTGGATGAGCCGCGTTGTAGTACTGGTAGTAACAAGCCGTTCATTGTCCACGCCGGTACGTCGGACCCACGTGAGAACCCAGTCGACTATGCCCGTCCCAGCCGCGCGGCGCTCGCGTACTTTCGTGCCTGCCCACCGCAGAAAGCGTTCTTCAAGCCGACGCTTCAGACCTACACGTCGCCGTGGCGCTTCCGCGTGGCGTGGGTTTGCCAGTATGAACTTCGTCTCTTTGCACTCGCGACGGTCGCGACACTCACACAAAGCCGGCGGCTCCAGCAAAAGTCTCAGGACCTACAGAAGCTCACGCGCCGTACAGAAACGATTGTCGAGGCGTTTCGACCGTTCACGACCCACCAGTGGGTCTTCCAGGTCGACTCGCTGGCCAGACTCGGAGCACGGTTTGGTGGTGAAGGGGACGACAACGAGTGGTGGCTCACGTCGCAGGAGATTGACTGGGACATGTGGACGACGCAGCTCTGCATGGGACTCAAAAAGTACGTGCTCCAGGAAACGGGTATCGAGATGGAGGCGCCACGCCGCGTGAGAGCCATGTCGAGTGCCTGGACAAAGCGAGTCCTGGAAGAGTTGGAGAAAATGTAGTTGTGACGGTAGCGACCAGGCCTCCGAGAAAATAACTACGTAAAAGTTATTGCGGTATTTATTATACCGGTACTAAATTATGGATTATATTTTTTCCGACAAAACAATAAATAAAAAATTGGGCCAATAATACTGTATTGCCGTGGCCACCAGTCAATCTCGCAGGTTGGGGTGTTTCACAAGCCCCGACACCCTCACAGGCAAATGATTTTTTGGTTGACGAGCGAAATTTCGCTGCAACTGCATCGCTCTACGATACAGATACTCTTGAAG
>JAADVC010001401.1:0-10387 GCA_023334575.1 Pythium volutum | reverse complement strand
AGACTCCCGGAACCACGACTCCAAAACCCCAGACACCCGTAACCACGACGCCCAAGCCCGAGTCCCCAGTCACGACGACTCCACAGCCCGACATTCCAGTAACAACGACACCAGCGCCCGTCGTGAACACGACGACAGCTCCACCAGAACCCACGCCCACAACGCCCGTGCCTACGACCGGGATTCCCCCAACGGAGAAAGACACATCCGCAGAAGCACGGACGGTGACGACGATGCCGCCTCCGGTCGAAACGACCACGGCGCCGCCCGAGTCCGCTACGGGGACGCCAGCTCCCACAACAGCGGCTCCTACAGTGACCGCCGAGCCTCCTGCTGCAACGACCGTGTCGCCAACGCCAGCGACCGTGTCTCCAGTCACGCTGAGTCCTATGACAAATGCACCGACGGTAGCCCCAAGCACGACGAAACCAACAGCGACAACTACAACCACCACGATGACTCCGATACCGACGCCCTCACTCGCACCTATAATAGTGGCGACAGAAGCCCCACCCGCACCACTCCCTTCGACGACGCCACTGCCCGTCGGGAAAGCACCATCGGCCTCGGGTAAGATCACCTCTGCTAATAACGGTGCCGTCTCGGGCTCGACGACAAGTGATGAAAACACGGTCGTCTTTATGGTCGGCGGTGCTGCAGTCTGCATTGGCGTCGTGCTCGTGGTCGCGCTGCTTATTCTCTACCGTCGGCGTCAGAGTCGACCATCCACACCCAGTGGCGAGGCCGATGATTACACTGTCGGGTACCGCACGGCGCGTGGCACGTTCCGAGGTGTGAACCTAGGGGCTGATGAACCGCAGTCTTTGGCGGTCTGCCCCTTGCCCCAGGACTTTCGCAAGGACCCCATTCTCCAGTCGGTTCGCCTGCCGCTCGATGAAATCGAACTAGGCGCGTTCTTGAGCCGTGGCGCGTTCGGTGAAGTGCTCAAGGCGACCTACAAGAAGGAGACCGTCGTAATCAAACGCCTGCTACGCGAGCGCCGCCTCGACATGACCGAGGCTCGGCTCTTTGCGCAAGAGATCCAGCTCATGGCGACGCTACGGCACCCACGGATCGTGCACCTCGTCGGCGCCGCGTGGGATGCACCAGCGACGCTGTGTGCCGTGACCGAGTTTATGGACGGCGGCGACGTGCGTAGCCTGCTCACGACGCGGCAGGCGCTGGGTCTGCCCATTGGTTTTGACGAGCCAAAGGTGCGGATCGCGCTCCACGTCGCCGAGGCACTGGCCTATCTGCACGGGCGCAACCAGCAGATCATCCACCGTGATCTCAAGTCCAAGAACGTTGTGCTCTCGAAAGAAGGCGACGCCAAGCTCACCGACTTTGGTGTCTCGCGTGCACGGTGCGAGTTGACCATGACCTCGGCCGTTGGCTCGTCGCTGTGGATGGCGCCCGAGGTCATTGCTGGCGGCCGGTACGATGAGAAGGCCGATATCTTTTCGTTTGGTGTGCTGCTGTCCGAGCTGGATACGCACCTGCTGCCGTATCGGTACGGGCCGAACGCGAACCGGAATTTGTCCGAGGTTGCGCTTCTCCACCAGGTCCAGAGCGGTGCTCTCACAGTGGCGTTTAGCGGACGCGACTATGACATGATGACCATCACGGCTCGGTCGTGTGTCGCACTGAACCCACGCGAACGCCCGACGGCCGCCGAGCTGCGGATGCGACTCGAGGCTACATTGGGACTCTGAAGGGGTGCCTAAGTAGTGCGCCATAGGGAGAATATGCGTTCAAGATGTTGCGCGAAATCGAGATCATTTCAAAGGAAAACGACGTCGACTTTTAATCGCCTTATTGGTTGGTGGATCGAGGGTGTTGGTTTTATCTTATTAGAATTTGATGGCTGGAATTGCCAATATCATACTGCAGATGAGTGGTATTGATGGAATGAACAACTTGGGCACCACTGCGTCGCCGAACCTAGAAACCTCAACGCAGAAAACAGTACTACGTAGTAAAACACTGCATTTTTCGTTGCAACAGGACGGTTCATCGCGCGCCAACCACAGCGACGAGCCAAGAAATACTACTACAGTAGAGCGATCTCGGCGCCACCGCTACGGTCGTATTGTCCATATTCGGGAGCGAGTTTGGAATGACGCGATTGCCACGTCCAAACAATAACCTAGAAGACAAAGATCACCAAAAGGATCACGCGCCAACCCAGTAAGGACAAGGACAGCCACTGGGAGTGGATACGAGAGTTCGATTACTTTGGATTATATAATAGGGCACTCCACAATATATCTTCGTTTCCTAACACATGCCAGACCTACCGCTTTGTCAAAGGGAGACCGAGCTCCTTTTCTTGGAGGTCGGTTGGATGGCCATCCTGGGTGGTTGTTCCGGTGCGACGTCAACGTGGGCGAATGCGAACAGCGGTGTGGGGTGCTGCCCATCGTCCGGTTCACCAGCGACACAGTCGTCACGGGGCGTCCGTGCATTCATCAAGCGGCGGCGACGTCGGTACATTGTCACGAGTAGAGCGACCACGACAACGAGACCGAGACAGGCCACGGCACCACCAACAATAAAGAGCTCCGAGTTGGGGTCCCTTTTGTCGGAGCTTGAGGCCGCACCGTTGTTGGCGACCGAGACGACCGCCTCGGTAGGGGGCATTGTTGTCGGGGCTGGCGAGGACTGGAACACAAGCACCGGTTGAGGAGCCGGCGTCGCTCCCACTGGCTGCGTCACCGTTGCGTTTGGTCGGGTCGTTCCTGGGCCAGGCTTTGTTAATGCTGGCTTCTGCGCTGGCGGACCAGGAGACTCGATGCTTGAACCGTCCGGACAAACGGGTCGTGGCGTTGGCTTTCTCGTCATCGCCTTTGGCGCTGCAGTCGTTGGCGCGGGCGTCTTGACGATTGGTGGGGCTGTGGTGGATCCAACTGGCGAATCCGCTGACGATAAGCCGGTGGCTGGCGCGGACGGCTCGACTGTGGTTGGGTTCGGAGCAGTTGCCGGCGAACGTGCTTCTGCTGGCGATGTCACGACGTCGTCGACGGCAGTAGCCGGTGCCGTTGTTCTTGCGACGTACGATGTCGGCGCTGGAGTATCACCAACGAGTGGAGCTGGCAGCTTCGTTTCCGGGACGTACGGTGGTGGTGGTGCAAGTGTCGCTGGCACATACAGTGGCGGCGGAGTGGTTGTGGGAGGAGGTGGAGGCGGCGGCCTCGTATCCGCGAGAGGTGTAGGAGGCGGCGTTGTATCAGGGATGCGAGGAGGCGGTGGCGTTGTATCAGGGATGTGAAGAGGCGGCGGCGTTGTATCAGGGTTGCGAGGAGGAGGCGGCGTCGTGGGTGATTGGTCCTTGTTGTTGGTACCCGGGAGTGGCTGCTTTGGAGGGATGTCACCGCGAGGGTCGTACTCGTACTTGGGAACGGGTGGTTTTGAGGTGGTGTCGCCGAGAGGCTCGTACTCGTACTTGGGAACCGGTGGCTTGGATGTTACGCCACCCGCAGGCTCATACCTGGTAACTACGGATGGTGTCTTTGCGGTTGGCGCGCCTTCAAGATGGCGGCCGGAATCGCGTTCGATGGCGGAGCTCGTGGCCATGCTGAGGGGATCCAAATGGTCTTTGTTCTCGGCGAGCAAACAATTTGGAAATGATCCAGATGGATGAGCTGGGGTCGACTGCGGCTAGTTGTGGGTGAATAAAATCGCCGAAGTACATATTGCAAGTCTAGAAACATCGTGACAGTCTGAGTGTGTACCCATCATTGAGCAAGAGTGGGTGGGTACATGAAGCGAGAGCCATGTATTTTCATGTATTTCATGTATTCACAGTCCACAAAATCGTTGGCTTACTGTCCGTTACGATGTCATCCACTGGCGCAGCTGATCCGTAAGACATCCACAAGCGGAATCCACACCACACCACTACGTTAGTGCACCCGGCAGTTGCACCATGGCTTTCATCCACAATGGTGCCATATTGGGGCCAGCACCGACATCGTTGTCAAAAACGAAAACGACGGAGAAAACTGAACCGATAAAATGAAGAGAGAGAACCCAAGCTACAGTGATCGAACGATAGGCAATACCAAGGCCTCGGCAGTTACCGCGGAACGTGGACTACAGACTCAGCGGGTCGAATCTACTTGTTAAAATTATGAGATGTATCATCCTCGCAATATGAATGTTTTGATTTTACCGTGGATTGGTACCTGCACGAGCAAGCAATGAATGGATCATTTGCTGCGTATTCGCGTTCTCTTGTCGCCAAAGGAAACCACGCACAAATCATTGACCTCTACCAAATTATATACGTCTATCAACAGATGACTTGTATGTAGGTATCAAGATAGTCTGAGGATTGACTCTCTCGTCAACCTTTCATACTCGATCTCGCTGCCACCATACCGCAAAAATCCAACAATCGTCAAGATCCTCCAACAGAATATTTCCTCCCCGGGGAACTTCTGTCGCTCAAGCGGGAGACGCCGCAGAGGCGACCGGTGGCTCGAACGATGCGTCCGAAGACATGATAGTGGGCTGTTCCGTGATTTCAATGGCTGGTTCTCGACCCGCTGTGGCTGACTCGAGTGGCGGTGGTGGTGATTCACGAACCGTGGGCGTCGAAGTGAACACTGTGGCCGGCTCGGTAGCCACAAAGTTGTCTGCTTGCGGCGAAGGACCTGGCGTCAGTACAACGGGGACTGTCACTGGCTGAACATTAGCTGCTGCTGTCCGTTCGTCGTCCTGACTTGACGCTGGTGGTTGAATGGACGCCGTGGGCCTTGGCTCTTCTGGTGTGGGGTTTGCCGTGATGCGCTCGCCGCCTTCTCTTGGTGCGGTCACCGTGTCTTGATCTGGCGGTGGTGGTGTGATCGGTGGAGGTGGTGGTGTGGTCGTCAAGGGAGGCGACTTGCAGACGACTGGGACGACATCTTGGTGCTACGATCCCACGATTCCTTTTCAGGTCACATTGAGAGACAAGCAAAGCGTATAAAAAAGGGAGATCGAGATGTCGTATTGGTGGTTACACGCCCAGACACGTAGCAGCCACATGCCTCGACGTTTGGTGGCCTGGAAGAGTGATACACAAAGCATAACCTTCGCGAGATGTGGCGGTACAGCACCCGTCAGCTGCTCAACATCTGAGGAATGCCACAGAATAGAAAGACAAAACCCCCAAAGTAGGGCTCATGGAATCAGCGAAACTACAAGAACTCAAAACGACCGAACACCCATCATTTGGGTCTTATTCAAATACGTCCGATGACAAGTGTTTCCTAGGCAGCGAATGCTGCTATCGTTTTAAGAAATGGTAGGAGCCCGACCTGCAGATTTTTGTTTGCGCGGTCGTCGCACCCTGATTAGATCAGTTGGTCACTCGTTAACTTTATGGGTGTATCTGAAACGGCGCATCTTGTGGCAACCATGGGTTGCCTAGAACTTCTCTCCTGTCCGTAGCTGGCCTCGATTCGATTTTCTCACATTGTCCACAAAGTAACCTACGACTCGGGGAGAGTGTTCCAAGACCTCTGGTAGTCCACAGATTGTAAAGCAGCTGATACAAATGAGAAACTCTCCGTATTCGCTTCCAGACCCTCGAATGGGCTAGAAGAATGCACAGGATTTTCCGGTGGATTTGAAGGCTTCAGTGCTTACTGCCATCTCCAGTGCTGCAACCACAATGTTTTGATCGGCGTGTACAGTACTAGTACCTACAAAGTATGGGAAAATCCATATTACCACGAATTGGTACTAGCGACAACCGACATGCATGCACCAGGCGAGGTGCGAAATTAATATCTATTGTCGTTGGTGGGTATTCTACTACTCCGTCCTGTGGAGGCAACTTTTCAGACTCAAATGTACCGCATATTCTGGGGCATCGGACTCAAGACTGCCGCCAATGGCGTCGTGTCGTCAAAGTTGGCAAACTTGTCGTGCTGCGGCGACGGGTCTTTTTCACTGCAGTCGCCGACTTCTCGGTCCTCGCCTTGCGCGCGTGCAGCCAAGTACCGGCGACGACGGCGATACATGACGACCAACACAATCGCGAGGACGACCCCCAGGCAGGCCGCGAGGCCAAACATACTGTAGGCGAGCGTGTTGGACTTACCGGTGCTCGAGCTCGTGCCGGCGAGGTTACTGGCGCCCGTGTTTGGTGATTTTGTGGTGGGAGACGGCGTGCCCAGAGCCAAAGGCTGTGGGGGCGCTGTGGTCGAGACGACGGCCGACGCGTCCTCGCACGACACGGGCACTGCAGTGGCGTTGGTGGGTGCCGGCTTGGCCAGTTTGCCCAGCTTTGGCGTTTCGGACGGCGTCGTCGATGGCGTGAACGACGAGACGGTCTGTCCTGCAGCTGACGCGAACGACGCCTTGTTGGTGGTAGTCTCAGCGTCTTGCGACCCAGCGCCGGAAGCCATCGTCAGGTTGCACGGCTCGGTTGGTGACGGCGTCGTTGGCTCCACTGATGGTGGCGGTACCGTTGTGAGGAACGAGACGCTGTTGGCTTGGAGAGTTGGATCCGACGGCGGGCTTACTTGAGCTGGAGGGGGTGCTGTCCACGCTTGGCTGGGGCTCGGTGACGTTGTCTGCGTGACAATCGGAGGCGGTGGTACGAAGGGAGCGGTCGTCGCCGGCGTGCTGGTAAGCGATGGCGTTGGTCGTGGTGCTTCAGAAGGAGGTGCTCCAGCAGGGGGATTAGAAGGAGGTGCTGCAGTGGGTGGCACACTGGAAGAAGGTGCCGTGGTAGTTGGGACGGAAGGAGCAGGCGTCGTGATAGTTGGTGTGGATGGAGTAGGCGTCGTGGTAGTTGGGGAAGGAGAAGGCGCCGTAGTCGTTGGAGGAGTTGTGGTGGATGGAACCTGGGAAGAAGGAGGGGTCGTCGACGTGGGCGGGATGTTGAGAGTCGGAGCGGGCGTGGGCACTGGTGTAAGTGGGATGCTGCTTGCATTCGCAGCCTCGTTCAATGGTCCGTGGGCGGTGGCATTCGAATCCGGTCCAGGGAATCCGGCGTCGCCGCTCTCGACGATTTGTTCAGCGAGATGTCGTAGTGCTTGGCAGCCCATGCTTGAATATCTGTGGACGTGGTGTGGGTGGGGAGGGGCAGCCAGCGAGTGAACTGGGAAATGAACCCACGAAGGGAGGCAGTTGGAACTACGGTTCTTCCACTGCTCTCACAGTCTGACTTGGCGTTGGCATCAGGAGTCCAAGTGCAGGTTTCTAATCCAACCGACTAGTATGCGACCGTGTGAGCCTGGCGAAGACGAAGAACCATCGCGTCTCACGTGCAGCAGCAGCAACACGCGGCTGACGAGTTGTCGCAAATGCACGAGAAAAATTGAGATGGAGATCAGGGAGGTAGGCGGTTGGCTGGCTGATAGCCAGTTTTCATGATTTTTGTTTTGTCGTTTTTGGTGGTGGTGGGAGGATGTATTGACCTTATGATTGCTGAAAAAAACGTTTTACAAATTTTGGGAAAGCCCCACACAGGGTTTCCTGAGTTTTCATGATGTCGTCGTTATTGTGACCAGGGAGATTCAAGTCATTTTGGTTTCGCAGCCATTCGCTGAAGCGACACATTGCAAAGGTCATGATGGAATGAGGAAGAAGACCAATTAGCCGGAGCAATCTAATTGTTCTGGCTAATTGGTCTTCTTTCTCATTACAAATTTTGTGTTCAGCACGTTGAAGTCGAAAAGAGGAAAAATGAGAAATGTGGGGAAAGAGTGACTGTACAGTAAAGAAGAAAACATGAGAAAATTTCGGTTGGCGAGAAAACTAGAGAGAAATACAGTACGGGAAGAATTGAGAAAATTCGGAAAACGAAGTAGAAAAAATGAGACAAACGAAAACATAAAACGTGACGGCAGCACTGACTGTAAACTTGATTAGGCGTCTGGATGGTGGGGCGCTGCAGCTTGCTGAGTTGCCGGGACGCCGTTAGTTTGTTTCATGTCGATGACGGTGATTCGCCTGGTAGTTGCGTATACACGGAGCAGACGGGCTGGGGAGTCGGGGAGTGTGTTCACGAATTTCCGAGATGTCCCCGCGGTGTCAGTGACAACCCAACAAAGCTGACTGGTGGGGGGACAACCATGATGCACGTGCGTGAGCAAGCCCATTCAGAAACGCAATACTAATGTAGTACCATGCAAGAGGACCTGAGTCAATGAGGCGTGAAGTTCACGAGACAGGAGTGGTAGGCAAAGGGATTCAAAAAACGTGTGCAAGCTCCTCTGCAAGTGGCCTGTGACACATAAATTAGAAGAATACAGCGGCCAGGTTAAAGGCGATAGAGAGCGGATCCGTCCAGAACCATTCGAGGTCAAATGTGGTCCCCACATTAGGTTGATATCAACCTATTGATACGTCGAGGTACACTGTAGTGCAGTGTGAGATACTCCGAAGGAATACCGTGGCAACGAGTATTGCCGGAGCAGATTTTACTATCCTTCCAGAGCAGTATAGTACTCTCGACACTTGAGAACCACGGACATCGGCAGCAAGCGATATATTGCACCCCACCGCCACTGCGCTTTATCGAGAAAAAAAATATCTGGTCGACGCATGGGAACTCTAGCTGATAGAACCTGAAGTGGCGCATCTACGTTCGTGTGGACGGTCACTGCTCTCACCAGAGTTGACACGAAACCAGCATGCCAGTCGCATAATCTTTGTCGAGAAAGCTCAGCCTTCTCCACTAAAGCAATTTGCTCTAGAACGTGAACGGGGGGGATAGAAGGTTCGAAATATCTCTCCTCCACTTGAAAGGGGATGGGCAGAACCTCACTCATATCAGTTGCACCCCAGTGGTCACCAGTGTGGTGCGTATCAACAAACTGCAACTGCGACACGTATGGCTGTCGTGCCAGAGCCACAAATTCTCCAATCTTGCTGAAGGAGATCAACGAGATCTCTTCGGCTCCGAAGGGCAGCATCGTCGTAGATGACAGGGGCATTCAACGCCAACAATCAAAGACTCCGTTTATATAAAAGTAAGAAGGACTAGTCGCAGTTGAGTGGATATTCTTATCATAGTGTTTAACTCAAATGTAGCGCAAATTGGTGGGCATCGGCGTCATGGCTGCCGCTGACGGTCCCGCAGTCGAAGTCTCGAGGTTGGCAAATTGGCCATGCTGCGGCGTCGGGCGTTTGTCACTTTCGTCACCAACTTTTCGATCATCCCGTGGCGCGCGTGCATTCAGATAGCGACGGTGATGTCGGTACATGAGCACGAGCGCGACCACGAGTACGATGCCCAGGCACGCAGCAATGCCTCCGACAAGATACACGAGCGTGGTGGACTCGTCACTCCCCGTGCTCTTTCCCGCGAGGTTGTTTGCGCCAGAGACCGGTGAAGTGGGTTGAGGAGGACGGCGTGGACAGGAGGACCATGGCCGCTGGGGGTTCCGTGGCCGACGCCACCGCCGATGCGTCACCACAGGACGCCGTCACCGGGCGCATCGTTGTCGAATTGCTTGGTGCCCCCTTGGCCACCTTCCCGAGTTTTGGCTTGTTCGACGGTGTAGCCGTCGTAAACACGGAAGGCGAGTCATTCTCGGATGTCCCTGGAGCCGGAGACTCCGCTGAAGCGTCTGGAGACACAGTCGCCGATTCGGTCGAGACTGTGCCTTGCTCTGGCGGTGGCTGCGTTGAAGTCTCGACAGGAGACGGTGGCGGGTTTGCGTTCGACTCGTGGAAGACGACACGGTGTTGGCTTGCGGAGACGCATCGGATGGCGTGTGTACGTCGGCTGGCGCTGGTGCTGTCCACGCTTAACCAGAGTTTTCAACGGGTGCCGGCGGGGCCGCTCCGATATTAGGAACGTCTGCAGGGGCCGGTGGTGGTTGGACGTAGGGGGCCGGTGTCCACGTATCAGGAACCTGGGGTGGTGATGGCGGTACGTGTGGACTAGGTAGCGGCGGGGTCGGAGGTGGCGGTGGCGCTGGTTTGGGTGTCGTCGTCGCTGGACTGCTGTTGGCGTTCGACGCTCCGTACTGGCCGCCGACCTGTCCGTCGTAGTGGTACGACAAGCCGCCCGTGCAGTCATAGTAGTACGTGTTACTATTGCCCCCACCGTAGGTGGCCAGTGGCGTCTCGGCGAGTTGTCGCGGCGCCGCGTTCGCGCCGTCGGCTGCGTTCATCTGGGTCGTAGTGTTTCGGACGGTGGGGGGTTGAGTTGTCTACGGCCGAGCGAAATTCCGAAATGAGCGAGAAATCGGAATCGGGTGCCATACTATATAGACATGATAATATCATAAATTCGACTTTGCCTTACTGTTGAGGGGGAAATGCATGTTCCAGTGCAAGATTCTAATCAGCCCATGCGACTGTGGTCCACAGCTTGACGACAAAGTTCCATCACACGTCTCGTGTGTGGCAGCGGCAAAAAGATTTTTTTTTTTTTTTTTTT
>JAADVC010001400.1:0-10389 GCA_023334575.1 Pythium volutum | reverse complement strand
GTTGCGCCAGTCTCCACCACACTGTCCGCATCGACTAGCGTGGTGTGAGATACTCAGCAACGATCGGCATTTGAAGTCGGTCACGAGCGTCGGCTGAAGTTGTCGACAAACGATCGTGACGAGGCACCGTGTCACGATTCAGAAGATCGATTGTGTGTGAAAGAATTGGGGGTTTTATATCGCTGGGCATCGGCATTGCCGCCGTATCATGGCGTCTTCGTTGAGAAGCTTCCATTTTCCACTTTGGTTCACCTTTTTCTCACACCAGTACCTTTTTGCCGGGCTCGAGCGGGTGCTGAAACACGATTTGCTCCACGACATAGTCGTCCATGGCCACGATCTCGCCCGTGGGCAGCTTCAGCCGACGCTCGTGGACCGACTGTACGTATCGATCGTCGCTCAAGACGTTGGCGTACTGCGCCGGAAAGTGCTGTTCGTCGCTGAGCTTGACCGCGTCCCGTGGCCATTGGAGCATCATCGCCAAGTACAACAGCAAGACCACGACGCCCAGTGCCGTTGCGATTGCTGACGTCAGCGAAATCGAGTACCGAATCTCTCTGCGTTCGACATCGCCCTTCATACGTGCAACGCCAATGAACGGTTGGCTCAGGTCCACAATATCCAGTGTGTTGCTCTTGGGCAGCTCCACCTCTTTCACGGCCGCGTCTTGGAACAAATAGAAAAGCGCCGACGCGTACAGCGCGAGGAGCGGGTCTTTAATGTAGTAGTGGTTCACGTTCTGTTGCTGAATGTACGTTTCGATGAGTAGCGAGCACTGGTCTTTTGCGAGCCCGAGCCCCTGAGCCTCGGAGTACGACGTGTTCATGTCGTCCAAGTCGATGCGCTCCCAGGTGTAGTACGTCAGATTGTCCGGGCTGTTGTCGCCATAGTAAAACTTGGGCGTGTTGAGCGAGAGCAGCACGAGCGGGTTGGTGAGCGAGTGGTTCTTGTAGTCGTTCTTGAGAAAGTCACGACCGACGACCAGCACTTTGGCCTTGCGGCTCGTATCACTATCGCGTGGCGCTGTATTCACCAACGTTTCGAGCTTGTGGAGGATCCCGTCGCAGCCGCCTGCCACGCCACACTTGGCGCCAAAGCGTTTGCTCACATCTTCAAACCGCCACGTCATCTTGGCGGCCGAGAGCACATAGTGGCGTCTCGCGTTGGCGATCACGGGAGCCGGGTGTGCCATGGGAAACCGCACGCTCCTGCGGTTCGCGTAGAAATCTCCAGTAAGGTACGAGCCCAGACCATACAGTAGGACCGAGTCGTTCTGCGGGATGCAGCCACTTGGGAACCACGCGTTCACATCAAAATCGTACGAGAGATTGGCCATGTCACAGTGCGTCATGTACGGCGACATGGTAAACTCCTTCTTGATGGACGCGATCGGCGATTCGTCTTTGAAGACGCAGTTTGTCGGTCCGCACAGCTCGCTCGCATTCACAGTAATGTACCGTGGGTCGCACGCTTCGGCTTGGTACTGGTCCCATTGGTCTGGCTTGAATTTGGTCTTTTTCTCGAGCTCGCTGCTATTGGCTTGAAACATGCCGTGGTCGCAATGCTCGTGGTCAATGTCGATGCGGTAACCCGTATTGTTGGAGAACGGATAGTCGATCGTGAGCGCCGTGACGTTCATTTGCGGCGACAGCGCAAAGGTCTCGATCCGGATGTGCGCATCGCTGATATTGCCAAATGGCATAAAATCCGCGAGCGTCAAGAGCGTACTGAGATTGCGAGACGAGCGAGCCAGGTGAATGCGGAGGCTGCTCTGCGCGCCATGGCATTTCCGCAGACCGGGATAGCCGGAATCCCGTGGGTAGATGCTGAACGTTGGGGTCACCGTTTTGCTGGCGGCGACATTTTCGGCATCGCCTTGGTCTAAATCACCGGCTTGGTCTCTTTCGCTTGCTCTGACCACAGCGCTAGTGCGTGCTGTCGCCTCCTGGCCGTGGTATCCGTTGGGCTGTAACCAACGAGCTGTGGGCGGCTCCCCAACCAGAGCGTTGTACGCGTCATCTTCCATGTGGTCTACCCAAGTGCACGGATACTCGACCCACGCGTTCGAATCGGATTGGGCTTTGTCGTAGAGCGTCAATCCTTGGATCAGCAAGTCAAAGACCGTGTCCAACTCGACACCAGCCTCTCGCAAGAACGCGAGAAATCGTGCGTCTTCCTCCACGCCATTGGGACCAAAAATGGCAGTGCTAGCAGAGATTGTGATCGCGTGGGTCGGTACCAGCGACGTTGGCAATGCCGCTTCGTACCATGCTTGCATGGGGAAGGCAAAGGCCACGGACGTCGCCTCAATGTCCATGATGCTGGGCCGTGCACTCGACGCAGACGGCTTTTTTGCACCTCCTACCAAGGACGCCACCGCCGGCGGCCTCACTTTTCGAGCGGTTGTGAGGTTCGTTGTTCCACATTGTGCGTGCTCGCTGATCTCGAACGGCACGACCTCGCCACGGACCGTAGTCCGTAAGATCGTATCGCGGATGCCAACGCCGTCACCGACCGTTGCTTGCATTCTCAAAGCGTGTTGCGACCGTACGCTTGCGGCAACGAGGTCGTCGTCGACAAAGGCATGGCGTACGTCGGTGACGCGGTACTCGATAAACACACTCGTGAGCCCAATGTTCACGACATACATGGCGAGCGGCGTGACGCCAACGAGCAGCAAGCGCTTGTACGTGGGGAGTCTGCCATGCTGTGGTGTGTCCCCTGGGAACCATTTGCTGTTCCGCACAAAGAGGACGACGACCGCGAGAAAGAGACGGAAATACTGCTCCAGGAGCAACCCGAAACCGGTCCAGAGAAAGCCGCGCAGCGTCTGGTAAAACGACACGCGTGCATTGGCGTTGGCCGACGAGCCGATCGGGTCTTCAATGTCGCGTTCGAGCGTGACGCTAGTGGAGCGAATGGCCGCCAAGATGGCGACAACGGCACCGACGCCGGCGAGCACTGCGAGGAGAAAGCGCCGGCCGAGCAACTCGACGGCGATCGTGTCGGTGAGACTGTCGTGCGCGGCGCTTGCGAGCGACAGGCGGCGCACCGCGTGGCGCGGACGCGCGGCGGTGTCCTCCGTGACCATGGACGCCGTTGGCACTCTCCATTTACTGTTTGGACATACGGTGGTATTCCCAATGTACCCTACAAACTAGTACCCTCTTGAAATCGATTGGGTAAATACGCTTGCCTATCGGGTTATCTGAGGTGAACCACATCAACAGGTCCGGTAGTCTTTTATCGCCCGCATATAATGAAGGCAACGGCAACGACGCCGGGTCGGGAGCGGGACGACCGCGACGACGACTCTCGGCCGACAGCAGCGTCCGAGTGTGTGGACGATCGGCACAGCAGGGCCGCGGGTACTGTTACTACCGACGACGCGAAGCTGGCGCGGCTCACGGTCGGCGCGCCGTCCAATGTCCAGCTCGACTATCTCGGCGGCAAGTTTCCTCGCGTCAAGATCTCGCTGATCCGGAACCGCCTCGTGGCCTATGTCGTCTCGACAACCACGTTCATTGCCGTATTTACGGCGGTCGCGTACAAGGGCATTGTCGTGCACCGCCTCACGACCAAGATCGGCGGCGGCGACGACCGCACCGACCAGCTCGTCGAAATGTACAACACGATCTCAGGATTTGTGCTGGCGCTGGTCGAAGGGCTCTTGACGCTCTTCATGCACAACTTTCTCTCCGTGTACCTCGTGTATCTCCACAATACGTTGTGGTTCTTGCACCACAGCGAGGCCGTTAACAAGGTTTCCAACGCCGTGCGCTCGACGCTCATGGTGGTGTTCCCCGTGCTGCTCTTGCTTTTGATCGGCAACAGTCTGCGGTCGCTTCAGGCGTCCCAGTCTACAGTGGGCTTCGAATACACCATGACCCGCGACGACTTGCGCCGCGAGCGGCCGCTTATTGAGGTCGTCAAGGACGAGATTCAAAAGGCGTCGGCAGCTAATCCGACTGGAGCAGTCTCAGCCTCAGCTGCTACCACTACCACGCCGATGAACCCCCTGGGCATTCTTACCAACGCCGTCACGGGCTCCAGCATGCCATTCCAGATGAACACGGCGTCTCCATGCACCGTCGGCGACCAACGCTCGGCTATTGACGCGCCATTGAGTACCCACGATCTCGACGCGACCAATGTCGTTTACGGATTCAGCGCGCGCGAGTGGAACACTGAGGCGCTGAGTGACGCGCTCAACTTTAGTGTCCACCACAGCTTTTCGTCGACCGACCCCAACCTCACCAGTCTTGCGACACCAAGCGACTTCAACTTGGAGGTCGCGTTCCAACTGTTTGTGCAGGGCAAGATCGTTTTGGACAAGGGCATTTTCTCCAGCGTCCGCGATTTTAATCCGTGCGACGATGAGGACGGTGACGATTCGCGGTGTGCTGGGATGAAAGCGACGCTGGTCGACGCAGACAAGGCACTCGCAAACCGTGAAATGCAGACGCCCAAGCGGCTCGTCGATCTCGTGGCCACGGGGCTTGGAGCCCTCCTCGAAGGATTCAATCGTTCGGACGTTAGTATTGAACTGCAAACCACCTCGATCTCCCCGCAAATCCGACTGGATGTGATGACCGTGGAAGGCTACAGTGTGGTGGAGACTGGTGCAACCGACACGAAGGGAGGCAAGGCGACCACTGTGTACAAGTTTGGCGCAGCATCCCGTGAATACTGTGGCGCGCAAAACTGCGTCTTTCTGGACAGCAACGCGAACGTGCGCGTGCCTCATCAAGTGGTCGTGCTGCCGTCCCACACAAACTGCAAGTTTACGGACAACAGCCTTCAGTACTCGCGCGACTTGCGTATGTACCACCCAACGCAGTGCGACGCCGAAGAGAACGCGTTCGTCGCGGTCGGTACGATGACGTACATCTCTGGCGACGAATACGGCAGCAGCTTTGCCAATTATACGGCGAAGCCGACCACTGGAGACCAAGACGGCCCCTATCTCATCAACCCGCGACGCAATGTACGGCTGGTAATGGCCCGCTATACGTGGACGCCGGAAGACTTGGCGTCGAGTTTTGGCGCGACGTGCAATCGTCCCAGCGGCTCTAGTTCGTGCAAAGGTCTGGCGTTCAAGCTGCCACAAACAGGACGCTACGTTTTCGCAAGTGAGGACGCTCTCCCCGTCACTCGCATTGCAAAAGCCAGCTTCGCGTCACCTCATCGTCTCGTGCAGCTCAACCAGGCGTCGATCTACACTCGCTCACTCGACAAAACCATTGTGCCGGAGCGACTAAGCAAGCAGCCCGACGTTGGTATTTTCAAGTCCATTCAGTGGTCTCCACGCGGTCTCTCTGGCCTTCAATGCTCACGGCACATGAGCTCGTACTTGCGCCACATCGAGCTCAACAGCTACATCCTCGGTCGATCGCCCGCCGTCGTGTACCGCGCCGGCTTTCTATTCCTCTTTTCCGAGGGCTCAGTCACGGACCTGCGCGACACGTCCATGCTGGTGAATGCGAGCCTCGCAGGGCAGCACGGCGTGCAGCAGCTGCTCGTGAACGACACGCTCGCGTTCGTCCGCCTCAAGGGCGATGTCCAACTACGAACGATCCGTGTGAGCGTACCCAACAAATCGTTTGTGGCCTCGGTCGTGGGCTGCGCGGCGCTGGTCATTGTCGCACTGGTCGTGTTGGTTCTACCATCACGACGACTCGAGTACTTCCCACCGGGGACGACCGACGCGGCCAAGTACATTGCTGTCCGTAATCCAGAGCGATATCCGAACACATTCTACAGGAAGATACTGCTGATACCAGCAACCCGTGAGGCCATGCCCCTGGAAGACTTTGCCATCGAAGATCTCACGCTCACGCAGAAAGTCTCCGACAAGGAAGAGATTGGCGCGTGATCTTCAGCAACAACGGATCTCGTCACGTTATCTATTTATACAGGTCAGTACCGGGTTCAAACTCCCCAATGTGCGAAGAACAGCATTCTCCATATCACTTCGTAGAGGTAGTAGCGACCGCATGACCTTTTGCGCGAAAAAAATGTAAAAATTCGGATTTCTATGGGAAATCCACTATGGTACTCTTGTGCCCTCACTGAAAGTCGGCGTCGCCGCAGAACAGTGCGTCTTCAAAGAGAAGCTTGCTGCGCAGCTCGGGCGACGAGGCCGTGCGGGAAGCGGCGGTCTCGAGTGTGCGGCTCGTGCCGAGCGAGAGATCAAAGCCTTTTCGTCGCCACGGCGACCGAGCTTCCACTGGTGACGACACGGCCGGCGACTCGGGCTTGATGAGCATGCGCTGTGCTTTCACGGTAAGCGGCGTTTCGACGCTTTCACCAAGAAGCGGTTTGTAAAAGCTCCCGAGGCTTTTCAGTCGGTTGAATGGACTGGTGGGACTCGTCGTCGTGTGAGACACGCGTGGCGACCCCGTCTTCTGAGGACTAGGCGTGCGAGCACACAGCGAGTGCGATCGTATCGGAGACGACGAGCCATGGCCATGAGTCACGCCGCTGTGGTCCTCTGTTGTGGTTGTCAGTACGCCGCTCTGCTTCGAAATCTTTTTGTAGAACTCGAGCTCGTCGCTCAGCAGGCGGCACTTTTCCTGCGACATGATAATCTGCTGCTTGAAGAGCCCCTGGTATTCGTTCAGCGAGTTTTGGAGACACGCAATGTGGGTCTCTTGGTTGTTCAACCGCGTCTCCCACGCGCGGTTCTTCATCTCGAGTTGGTTGCAGCGCACGTTACTCAAATTCGCTTGAAATTCGAGCTCTTCGATCCGTGTCTTGAGCTTGGCGTTCTCCAAAACAATCACGTGCTGCTCGCCATCCAGTGACTGCTTGGTGCTCTCGCTCAGGTAGTGGAGCTGCAGTTTCAGCTCGACGATCTGGCGTGACAGTGCCTCGGCGTCGACACGGTGCATACACGTGGGCGACGCGTCGCCACCCGAGCAAGGTCGGGATCCTTTCCCTCCAGTACCCTCAGTAGAAGAGATCGTAACTGCTGGTCTTGCCGACGACTGGGAATCCTCGCCCGAGCTTTGGCCTTCGGCGGGTTCTTGAAGACGATCGACAGTCGATAGATCGTGGAGCTGACGCCAGGACTCGCTCTGGAGCCACATCTTGAGGGTCACGGCGTGGTCTCCTGGTGTCTCGGTCTCGTGGGTCGATAGGGATGCGGCCAGACTCAGATATTGCCGTCCTGAGGCGGTTGGCTTGATGAGGATCTGATCCAATTGGCTGTCCAGTGCCTCGAGCACATTGAACAGCCGCAGGTTTTCTTCCCAAAGGCGCTGGTTCGACAGCTCGAGCTCGCTGTAGAAGGTCTCGCGTGCGTGGACGAGATCTTGCTCCTCGTCGGTCGACGGCTCTTCGTGGTCGTGGGGTTCAGTCTCCTCTTCGGACTCACCGACAAACGTAATCCCTCCGTCGCAGCCAAATTCTTCCATCTCGATGGGTTCACAGGCGACCTCGTCTTCAGTCTCTAGCGTTGTTGGGTCCTCCAACGACAGTGCATTTGCCTCAGCCATCGCAGCAGCCTCGTACGCCTGCGTGAGCAAGCGCTGGAGCTCGTCAATCTTCTTGTTTTTCTCGTCAATGTCTTCCATGGCCTGCTGGTACAGCTCCTTGAAAATGCCGCCACCGCCAATGCCGCCGTCGCTGCTCTTGAGGGCGACCGGGTTTTTTATTTCCTTGGCACGGAGCCCGAACCGCAAGGTCGAAATGGTCTCGGACATGTTGTACGAGCTGCAGGACGCGGCGAGAATAAGACACGTCTTGTCGCTGCCTCCGAGCGAATCTTGCAGCAGCCGCGTGAGCTTCGAGTCACGGTACGGCACGTGTTTCTTGCCCTCGACTAGTGCCTTGATGACATTGCTCAGCGCCGCGAGCGACTTGTTAATGGCCTTGGCCTCTTGCAGCACTTTGCCACTCGCATTGGTCTTGTTCACAAACTCGGACCCGGCCAAGTCGACGATATACATGGTCGATTTCTTGACAACCGTGCCGCGCTGTTCCTTGCGCGTGGCATCAATCATCAAGATGCAATGGCTTCGACTCGAGTCCTTATTCATTCTTGTTGAAGAGACGGAGCGGTTGAGCGTGCCGGTCTTGACGACCTCGAGCATGGCCGATTCGTTCATACACGGCACGTGGTTCATGTCTTCAATGTAGACGCCGCGCTGCGCGTTCTCGCGGATCTTGAGACCGCCCACGGGCGTCGCAGCGCCGCTCACGCCCAGTAAATCACGGATTTGCTCCATGTAAATCTCGACAAACGACGCCGCTAGCTCGATTTTTGTGTCTTTGCTTGACACCGTCGTGGCCTCGACCGAGTGGAACAGGTCGCGCACGACACGCGAGATGATACCTTCGTCTTCGAGCTTGCCCAGCACGCCGTCTTTCGGACCGAGAATCGTGTGGGTCTTGCCCGAGCCTGTTTGGCCGTACGCAAAGATTGTGCTTCACACGAAAACGTCAACTCCTGTTCTCTGTATGGATAAGGTCAATATAAAGCACTGTGTCGTACCAGTTGAAGCCCTGTAGAAACTCGCGCACGAGCGGCTTGGCCGTGTGCTCGTACACTTCTTGCTGGTTCGACTGTGTGTCAAAGACGCGGTCAAATGTACAGCGGATCTCGTCCACGTCGCACTTGTCGTTGCGCAAGAACATCGTGCGTCCGTCCAGCACGGTCGAGCTGTCTCCTCAATCAGGAACGCCACTGGTCAGAACCAAACAAGCCATGGACCCCCACAGGAACAGAGTCTAAACTTCACCATTTCGTAGCGCCTTCGCGCTTCTCCAGTTGGTTCTGTTGACGAAGCCGGCAAAACACTTTGATGGTCGCCGTCTCGGTCGGCACTAGCCCGGCTGGTCCGCTGCTCGAGACGCTTGCGCGTCGCCCGGGCTCCTCCATGGCGTGTGCGTCGATCGATCGCTGCGTTCGCGTCGAACGCGCTCTTGTCTTGTCTCGTCGAGTTCAGAGTCGTCCGTGGGGATCAGTCAAGTGGATGGGCCCGCCATTTATAGATCCATGCAATGCTCTGGATCGCAATGCGCATGTAAGTCAATTTTTAGACGCAAGGCCGTCGCTTGTTCTCTCTGTGAGCGGTGAACGCGAACGTGCTAGACTAATCAAGTGGAAGTTAGTTTAGCATGAACAGCTCTGGGTCGGGACGCGGACTCAGAGACCCGTCGTATGCGACTGCATGTTCTAACCGTACGAGAGGTGGGTTTTGTGCCTTCAGGCTTTCCCACCTCAATCCCAGACATTCTCTGTGGAAACCAAGTGTTCTCTATTCTCTCTGCCGTCTCTTGACTGATCCAGGATCCTCCGTGAGCTCACAGTGCTCACACTCTCTCACACACACTCGCGGATATTTTGGATCCGTCACTTATCTCCAGATCCGAACGGAGTGATTGTCTTGTGAGCTCTTCACTGGGAAAAGACCGGTATCCGTACCCATTCAGGAAGGCACCAACCAGGGATGGGTCCATGATTGGTGGGTGCAACCCGCAGCTCGTCGTGATGGCTTCGTTGGCGTTTGCTTCACGTCGTGATGGACCCGCATCTGCTCGAGTGCATCACGGCATTCGTGCGCTTCATCGCGTGGGGCTGTTCACGAGATCGACTTGTCGCCATCAATTGGACACACGTACAAACGACGAAGAATGAGAGCCAACACGGGAGATACGACGTTTATCATGCAATAACTACTCTAGTTTTATCAGATTTCAGAGCGGACGAACCGCATCGACCACACTCATGAGGACACGACGCAGGTCCACAGTTGATCGTGTCGTTCGTGGCACTCGGTAATGGGTGCTGCTGGGGAATCGACGAGCATCAAAGCAAATCTCCACTGGTTCATACGGTCCAGCCAAGTGGTGGTCGATCCGACTGTGCGTCACTGGGTCTGGGAGTACGTCGCCTGCTCCCATTGGACGCTGCGCTACGTCGTAGAGTTCGTACGTGAGCAACTCCAAGCTCTCGCTGATCTTGAGCAGCAGCATGTACTGGATGCCAGCATAGCCATGCCACCACACGGCGACCTCTCGCAGACTTGGTCAGCTCTGCAAATGCCCCACCACCGCAGCGAATGTGATCCAGTCTTCCAAGGGCAATGTCGGGCGGTGGATCCGTGCGATGGGGTGTACGAGCCCGTGGTCCAAACGACGCATCGGGTTCTTTGACGGACATCCAGCGCGGTGTGCCGTCACCACGCGCAGTTTATGGATACCATTGCCAGTGCCTGACGCGTGCAGGAAGGCCGACTCCAACTTACTGACGGTCGTCTCATGCACACTCGTGGGAAAATCGACCACGACGAGAAAGCGTACGCCAAATCGAAGCCCTTCGCCATCGCCAACGTACTCGTTGATCGCCTCGGTCGAGACGCCGCCACACACGACAAGAGGCCC
>JAADVC010001399.1:0-10390 GCA_023334575.1 Pythium volutum | reverse complement strand
TTCTGACCGTTCGGTAGTTTGGCCCGTGGCAGCTTGTTGCTCGCTTTGGCCCAGTGCTGCAGCTCCACATCCACCTGAACTGCAGCGTCCGAGGCGTCGTAGACGCACACGAAGTCGCGCACAAAGCGTGTGATCGCTGTGTGGTATATATATGCTGACATACGTGATCAAGGATGTGGCCCAGCCCACGGCGCTTAATGCCCACGTCAAAGGTTGATCCTTCATACTCTGCCCCTTGTGGGTCTGGTCCCCCCAGGAACGTAGCCACACCAGTAGCTCCCCATCCGTACGTCTTGTCCAGCACCTTCGACACATTGAGCAGCAAGATATCGACCAGCATTTCGAGCCCAAAGTCGGCAAAGACGTGGTGGTGCACCAGCGCGCGCGAGGGATGGTGGTCCACACTCATGGTGCGCGTCATTTCGACGCCAAGCGGAATCGTCACGACGTAGGTCTCGGCGACAGCGCTTATGATGAGTGCGATCTCTTTCGGTCCCGTACAAGAGCGAGAGCTTCTTGGGTGCTTACACAACCGAGCCGTTCGCGTCCGAGCCACGACTGTAGCCAGCAATCGCGGCGTTCCACTCTGCGTTGGAGCTCCTGGAGCAAACGATTGAGACGCGAGAGGTTCACAGCAAGTGGCCATTCTTGATCCTGAGACCGTGGGACCTCGCATGCTACACGTGGGTTTGAATTAAAAAACAGAGAGCCAAAAAGAGATTTCCAGGTTCTAGGGTAACACAGAGAGAGTGCTTGGACGAGGGCAATTCTTACGCTCATGACAGTAGGTTTGGAGCTCTCCTTATCATCTTCTTCTTCTCCTCTGTCTTTATCTTCGCTCGTTACCGCTTGGCTTGCGGGATGTCGCGCTGCTGGGCAAAGTGTTGTCCCTATGGACGAACCGTGTGGACGTGGACGAACAAGACGCTGACAGGAATCTTTGTAAGGGCAAGAACCCATTGAGACAAGTGGCTCAACGTCATAGCTTCCATGATTTGCGCGACCCATACATACTCCACCACCGTAACACGAGAGTCGTCGTGAGGTTCTACGTCTTGGTCGTTGTCTTGGCGTTCTTGGGTGGTGGAGGCGGCTTGGTCTTGGACGAAGAAGAAGCTGTCGGCGGGGGCGGCTTGGCGGCGGACGGCAACTTGGGAAGCCGAGTGTGGGGGACGCCCAGACGCAGCAGGCGTTCCAGCAAACTCGAGTGGCACTGCGCGTAGCTCTGGAGCGACGGCATCGCGACGGGTGCGTGCTGCGTAGTGTTCCCCACCATGACGAGCCGCTGGAGCTGGTGCGTGCGCGCGGCGTTCGAGTTCGATCGACACGCAAGCGTGAGCGGAATCAGCGTGTCGACTTGGCTGAGCTGCGCGGCATCGTCCATGACTAGACTGGTCCACTGGAGCTGGAGATCGAGCAGCTTTTGGAACTGGAGCGCCGCCTGGCGACTCGTCATCGCGACCACGCGCGCGTGCTGCATCAAGTACACGTCTCGCCGCTGCGTGGGCAGTTGCAGCAGTTCAAACGGCTGCAGGCGATGCAGCTCACCGTATATGCCTTCCAGACGCGCCACAAAGGCGTGAAGCTCCCTCAGTGTCGTGGCGTCGGCACCCGTGCGTTCCGTAAAGTACTGAGAAAGCAATGCGTCTTCAAGCGTCGTGGCCTGCGTAGCCTCGTCCAGCAACGCCTTCATGTGGAAGCGGTAAAAGAAGAGCGCATTCTCGCACGAGTACGACGCCGACGCGCTGATCCCAGCGTACTTGGCGGCGTCGGCGCGTTCCATCCACTTGGCCATGTACTCGACCTCTTGCAGGCGATCGAGGCGGCGCTGTAGCAGGAAATCCACGCGGCCTTGTGGGCTGAAATCGTCACGACTACTACCGTCCGTCCGCACAGCACCCAGTCGAACGATGTTGGCCTCGTCGACAAACGGCAGGGCCTTCAACCGATCCAAGAGCTTGTCAAGCGTGGCGGTCGAGCGTGCAATGACCAAGATCTTGTCGTCGGCTGTCGGCGTGCTTGCTTGCCATAGATTCTGAATCAGTCGCGCGAGTGCTTCCGACTTGCCCGTACCCGCTGCCCCTGTCGCGATGGTCAGGCCTTCGGCCGTCCCACGAAGAACGACTTGTGCTTGTTCTTTTGTGAGCGGAGGCTGCGTCTCTGGGGCGGCACTCAGATTTCCGCCTTTGGCTACTTTGCGATGAGCCCGAAGCACAGATTTCTTCGAGGCAACATCGGTCACGATGGTGTAGGGACCGACCGCGTCTTTTGGTGCCAGCGCCGTGTCGCCATTGTCGCCGTCCACCAAATGAACGTGGTGGGCGCTGTCCGTGCTGCAGCACGCAACGACATGGGCGGCATCGTGCCCCAGCGCGTGGTGCAGCGGGATCTCCACGGTCGCTTGCAGCCTGCGCTTGGCGATTTCCTCAAAGGACGCCGACAACGCGTCACCGTGGCCGACGTAGAGATCGTAGAGCCACGCCGGCACGGCGCCGCCTGGTTGTTCACGCGTCGAGCTCTGCAATGTGGACGAGAGTGCATCCAGCACGGCCTTAAAGTTGTTGGTGCGTCGGTCTCGACGCACGAGCAAGTTGACGTATTCATAGGCACCGAGCTGCGCATCGTCGAGATCTTTCTTGTACTGCGCGCCATCGAGCGCGACGTGGAGCGTGCGCGTGCGGCCTTTTCCACCTGACGCTCCGTCGTGGCCACTGGGCTTGATCTGCTTCCCAGTAGCATCTTCCATCGCCGTGAGCGTGGCGCACCGAACGTACAGCACACCATAGTCCTCGGCGAAATGGCCGCTACGGTCCATGGTCTCATCATGGAACCCAATGGCCTCCGAGGCTTCGTCTCGGGTCGGCCGGATCGTCACGAGATAGACGACTTCGCGCTGCTGGTAGCGATCAAACGCTGCGATATCATGGCGCGTGTCAAGCTCCACATCAAACTGCGCAACGACCGTGGCCGGACACGTCTCGCCGATTGTGGGCTTTTCGACCTTCATGATGCTCAAGGCCGTTGCGAGCGGCACAGCCGTCGGTGCAAACCCGCGAAACACGGTCTCGCCATTGCGGGCAAGCGAGCGCACGGCATCGAGCGGTCGAATCGCGGTTTCGAGGTCTCGTCGCACATCATGGGCGGCTTCTAACTGGCTCAGTTCAGCAGTTCGCTCGAGCATGTCGGTCACGTTCAGATACTGAAGCCCCAGCCTCGGGATCGGAAGCACGGGCAAGAGCACTCCTGGGCCTGTCCCATAGACGGCGGATTCGGTATCGTTGCCCTCGACCATGGCGAGCGACTCGCTCCAGAGGTCGAGCTCGGTCGGAAGCACGACACGACCCTTCCCCGTAGTCACTGAATGGGAATGGGATGAGGTCGAATATTCATCGAGGAAGCAGTCGATTAGTGTGGCCGTCGACAGCGTGCGCGCTTCGTGCTCGCTTGGAAAATCTTGGAAAACACCGAGCGCCACGCCCAGTGTTTCCAGACGGTGGCGATCGCTTTGTGCAATGCCGTCGAGCTGCTGTTTGAATTGCGCGCGGTCGGCAATCGCCGCCACGGGCACAATAGAAAGCGTCTCGATCGCCGTGTCACGATAGTCGACACCAAACGCCGCTTGCTGGAGCGCCTGGATCTTGCGTGTCCTGGCTTCTTTCTGGTCTTGAACAGTCGTGAGCGATTTCCCCGAGTGGATATCGATGGGGAACAGGATCGCCTTCTCGAAACGCTCCATCTGCTTGGTCAGCACCCACGTCTCGATGGCGCCTCGCGATTCAGCGTAATACTGGACCAGCAGACTCTGTCGGAGCACCGCCAAAATGTGCTTACGCCGCACCACTGCCTCCACAATGCGTCGTGTCGACTGAGCCGTCAGCAAATCTGTCAGCAGCGTCAGCATGAGTGCAATGTACCGCAGCGCGTCGTCGGCTTCTTCCTCCTTCAGTGTATTGGCGTCAGTCGACGTGAGCACGTCTGTAAACTCCCTCAACAGTCCCGTCATAAACGCCTTCTCTGCTGACGGTGATGTCTTTTTGACGGGCGTGTCGGTCTTGCGCTTCTTCTTGGCCGGCGTCGTCGCCTCGGTCTCCATAGTCGAACCGCCGTCCTTGTCGAGCGAAAGCTTTTTCCACTGGCGTTCCAGCTTGGCATTCTCTGCAAATTCCAGGGCGCGCTGAGACGGCGATAGCGCCGTGACCCACATTGCCAGTGATACAAGCGTACTGCATTCGGCGCGCACGGCGTTGATGTCGCTGCTCGCAAAGCAGCCAATGAGAAATTGCACCAAAATCGCCCGCTCGCGCAGCGTCCACTGCGCCGTCGCCGCGCTCGTCAGCGTCGCCATGAACTGCCTCCACGCCTCAGTATCTTCCTGTACAAACGACCATACAGTCGCAATGTCCTCGGCGCTGTCGGCGCGACGAAGACGATGGCACACGAGTAGCATGACGGTCACGAGCCACGCCCTTTGAGGGGTCTCGGGCGCGGCCAGCGCAGCGCTGCGCACGCGCCAAACGTCCGAATCCAGAAAGCGCAGCGCCAGCAGTTCATCTAGCGACGTGACGACCTTATGGGTGTCCTTTTGCGAGAGAAATCGCTCGTACACGTCCACAATGCCAGCGAGCGCCTAACCAAAAAAAGGAAAACGTTAGCTAAAAAGGAGTTGTAGGGGCCGCTAGGAGGCTGCAGTGGGGACAGTACGATACCTCTGGGTTCGTCTTGGTCTGCTCTATCTGGTGGACCGCATCTCCGATCGATTGGGGTGCTGCAGACGCTGCCTTGGCGGCCGCAGCGCGCGGCTTGCCGCCGTCGTTTCCCTTTTTCGTCCCCGCCATTGTTTCCGCTTCCAGCAATCCTCCCTTCCCAAAAAGCAGCACCTGTTGCGTAACCCTTCTCGGTTTGGGTTGGGCGGTACAGAAATGAGTTAGGTTACGAAGGGTAGCCCAACTACGTAATTTACGACCGAAGATAACGTTCGATATCGCTTTTGATTGGCTGATATGCAGAGTTTCAGCCAATCATCATGCTCTCATCGATTTGAACTGAGCTTCTCGCCGTCATTTTTCGGTCTCACCAAGAAAGTACGGTCAGTACGAAACCATGGCGCCACGCCGCAGCTACACGTCGCTGCCCAAGCGCACGACGCTCACGTACAAGCAGCGGCTCCAAGTGTGCGAGCACGCGCGTATTAACCCAACGCTCCGCGCGTCGGTACTCGCCGACTGGGCGACGCGCGAGTTCCGCCTGCCCAAGGAGCCGAGCGAGTCGTCGATCCGCAAGATTTGCGCGAACGAGGCCAAGTGGCTCGACGCGCTCGCGGGCGCCGGCGACGACGGCGGCGGCATGCGCAAGAAGAGCCACGTGCAGTCTCCCGAGGTCGAGGCCGCGCTGCTCGAGTGGATCGCGCAGCGTCCGCGAGGAGAGACCAAGATCAAGGGCCGCGAGATCCAGGAACAGGCCGATGCGATCGCCGACGCCATGGGGTACACGGGCGACAAGCGTCCCAAGTTTTCGAAAGGATGGCTCGCGGGCTTTGAAGAGCGGTACAAGATCAATGGGAAAGGTGGCGCCGCCAGCCAGGGCAAGACCTCGGCTGTCGCGTCGTCGCGCAAGCGCCCGAGCCTGAGCGATCCGATCCCGACGCGCATTGTGCTCACGTACAAGCAGCGTCACGATCTGTGCGAGCACGCCGCTGCGAACGCGACGCTCAACAATACGCAACTCGCCGAGTGGGCCACGACCAAGTTCCACTTGCGCAAGTACATTAGCAACCACGCTGTGAGCAAGATCCTCAAGCGCGCCGACGAGTGGAAGCGCGTGCCGTCCCGCGAGGCCAAGCACATGCGCCACGCGCGCTCAGTCGCAGCACCCGAACTGGACACGCTGCTGGCCAATTGGGTCGCCAAGAAGCGTGAGCGCGGCGTCAAGGTCACGGGCAAAGACATTATGGACAAGGCCAAGTCACTTGCCGACGATTTGGAGCTGCCCGAAGACGAATTGCCCAAGTTTTCCAAGGGCTGGCTCCAGAGTTTCATGACGCGCCACAAGTTTACCAAGCCGCGCGGCGCCAAGCGAGCCAAGCAGCCACGTGTGGCGACCGCTGAAGAGGACGACGACGAGGAGGAAGAGGAGGAGGAAGAGGACTATGGTCAGCGGTCGGCAGACGAAGGAGGAGGAGGAGCGTACGAAACCCACTATTATCAGCATGCTCCGGCGCGCAAGAAGAGCCGCGTCGAGCACCTGCTCAACTAAATGACAGTAGAGAGCGAGAGAGAAAGAGTTTACAACGTACTATCTCTCTACATTATCTTGTCAGTAAGTGGAAATATCTGTTTTATACCCACGTGTAGTAGGCGAGGTCGCGAGGTCTCAAAATCAGATATGGCCACTTGCTGTCGGCCTCTCGCGTCTCGATCGTTTGTTCAATAAACTCCATATCCGTGTGGAACGCTGTGATTGCTGGCTGCAGCCGTGGCTCGGACGCAAATGGCTCAGTTGTGTAGGCACCAAAGAGGCTCTCGCTCTTGGGCACGGGGCGGAAAAAGAGCGCACTCATCGTCAGTGCCGTAGGCACCACTGAGACGGGGACCGTATACTCCATGACCTTCAGACTCAGCCCTGGCCGTAGCTTGGCCTGTGGCATCGGCTTCCACAGTGCCGCTGGGCTGAAGGGCACGCTGAGTCCGTGCCACGTGGCCGCGCCGTTCATGGCGTGGTGGCGCACCGTGGACGTAAAGACGAGATGCGCGAGGAGTTTGTTGAGATCTTCTTTCGAGGCAAAGCTTCGGGGAAAATCTGTGACGTGTGGGATGCTCTGGCTGTGCTTGGCCCAGTGCTGCAGCTCGTCGTCGCCCTCGACGTCGGCGTCCGAGGCATAGTAGACGTCGAGGTATTGGCGTATGAACCGTTGCATCGCGTTCCAATAAAGGTCTCCGTAGAAAGCGTACTTGTGGTGGGGGATGTGGTGGAGTCCACGCCGTCGCAGATCCTCCTCAAAAGCTTTGTGGGTCATGGAGATGCCGCTCTTGGTCTGGTCCCATAGAAACTTGGTCGCGCCCGAGGCACCCCAACCAAAGGTCTCATCTAGTATCGTCGATTCATTAAGAAGCATGACGGCAGCCTGCATCTCCAATGCAAAGTCGGCAAAGACGTGGTGCTGCAGCAGTGCGAGCACAGGGTGGTCCACACTCATGCATCGCATGGCCTCCACCCTCAGCGGAATGGTCACGGCGTGGGTCTCGGCCATGTGCTGCATCTGGTGGTAGCTGGCGCTCGCGACCTCCAACGCCATCTTGGCCAATGTCCACTCAGCTTCCGAATCCAGCGGCGTATATGTGAGCTTGGTCTCCAACAGGCGAATCTCAATGGGGAGGAGATTCCCCGTGTTGGCGTGGACGCAGAAAAATCCCACGACGTTGGGCACGTACTTGTCGGGTCGAGTCGGGTCGTTGTACTTGGCGACGTCCGTAAAGCTCTCGACAAACAGCGCGTGTGTGAGCTGCAGCGCCGCCTTTCCAAGTCCACACCGCTGGATGAGTTGCCAGTCCGAGAGCGCAAGTGCCGATCCATCCAAGTCTTGGGCTGTGGCCTCTCGAAGCCGAAAGCTCTTGATCGTGATACGCTGGAGACCAAACATCTCGTCACTACTGTCACTAGCCATGGGCAGAGGCAGTCCTGCTCGACTGGTGTACTCGTAGAGATCCAAAAAGCCCTGAAAGGACGTGAGCTCGGCACTGCGATTGACAGCGAGATCCGTCACTAGCGTCATAAACTCCGTGTTGAAACGATAGAGCTTGTGCAGTTCTATGTGGCGCGTCGTTTCGGTGAGCGAGCCGGGTGAGGCCTGAGGGCCATAGAAGAATGGGTATGTGATACCGCCGATCGTGAGCGTGCGTGGGCCATTGGAGATTTGCTCGCCCGTCAGCGCGATCGCATGCACGCGTGGCGATGCCGCGTACGCAGCCGAGTCGTTGGCCACATGAAGCTGGTGGACCACGCGGCTCGTGCAGGTTTCGAGGTCCGGGTCATGGGCGAGCGTTAGCATTCCGCTAAAGAATGACAGCGCGAGAACCGCGAGCAGCTTGATTCGCATGGCGAGGAAGAGCGTGTAGGCGGCTCGCGCGTGTCAGTTGGTAAAATGAGCCGGTGTACGGGCGAGGCGACAGCTTTGCAGGCAGAATAGGTACACGTGTTGTATCTTTGGATTGCGCGATACGATGATACCTTGAGGTGGGGAGTCACTGAGAAGATACTTACGGCACGTTTGAGCTGTTCAACGGCAATTCAGATCAGCAAAAATGCTGGGACAGGATATGGCTACACATCGATCAGCCAATCACAACCAGTCAAACAGAAGTCAGCCCATGTGATCACCCAAAAGTATTTTTTTGTCGTTAAAAACTCGCCATCAACGGGACAAGGGGGGTATTCTTTTTTGTTTAAATACCTTGTCCCGCTGATGGCGACGAGGACGACGAGGTATTTTTCAAGTGGAGGAGCTCTTGAGGAACTCGTCCCGCTGATGGCAGAACACCCCTTCGTCCCGCTGATGGCCTCACCCATTCCTCACCCATTCCTCACCCAAAGTTCCAAGATCGTTATTAGCAAATATGCTGGGAAAGGACATGGATACATATCGATCAGCCAATCACAAACATAAAAAATCGCCCAAAGAATATCTCTCGCCTCCAGCGTTGTCCTGGTGATGGCGAGTTCCTCAGCGAAACTTTCAAGGCTTGCCCGCTGACGGCGACGCCCAAAGTTCCAAGATTCGAAAAGATGTGATTAGCAAAATATTCTGGGAAAAGACATGGGTACATAGCGTTCAGCCAATCACAATCACTAATAATCACATCAGCCAATCAAATCACCCAAATAATAGCTCCCATCTCCAGCGTTGTCCCGCTGATGGCGGATTCCTCACCGAAAGTTTCATGATCCGGAGAGTCATCTTCATCCGTCAAACACCACACTTTAGCTGGAAGGAGCGGTACTTCAATGGTGTAGAGGACAAGCACCTTAACGCTAGCATAGCATACAGTATGTACACTGTACATACTTTATCACAGAACTGCCTGGACGTGAGGGAGAACACGGTTTCCGTTTCAGCCGATCCAAAGTCTGTACTAGTCGTTTGTGACCAATCCAAATCTCCGTGAAGGGTACAGCCCTATCCCGACCGCCGACCTTCCAGGAGCTTGCCGATCTTCTGACAAAGGTACACAGTGGATGGTGCAATCGATCTCCACGCAGTATTTTGTTTCCACCCACACTCGTAAAATAAGTGTCGACCGAGAGTACATTCTCAGAGCACACGGAAGGCGTTCGGTCTCTTGTGTCGCCACCTCTCACTTTTCGTTTGGCGTCCAACGCCACACCCACCGCACCCACCGCATTCCCCTCGATTCCTTTGTCGCTCCTCGTTCCCCATGCCGTCCAAGCTCCGTGTCGCGGGGCTGCTGCTGCTGCTCGTGTACGCTTGCTCCGTCGAGGTCGCGTCGCTCGAGCAGTCGTTTGCGGCGTCGTGTGATGCACTGGATGTGACGTGTGACGCACTGGGTGTGGCCGCATTGGAGGCGGCCGAGACTGCTCACCATCGTCTGAGTGTTTCGATGGACTCGCTTGCGTACGCCGTCTCGTCACGCGTCGCTGCGATCGCCGACACGCGCGAACGCATCACGAACGGCCCACGCAAGCTCACGATCGGCGGTGTGGCCTACCCGTTCTTTTTCGGCCCGCGCAGTGGGCCCGGCTCGCTCACGCTCACGACCCAAATGGAGGAGCAGCGCGCGCTGCAAGAGTTCGAGTCGACGCTCGGCCCATTGCTCGTCTCCATGGCGGTCAACCAGAGCGAGCAGCTCACGTCGCTCGCGTCCATTGCTAAGATCTATGACGACGCCCGTGACACCGTCGAAAAGCCGCTCTCGGCCGACAATAGCGACGAGCTCTTCGGTCTCCAGCGTGTAGCTTTCGTCTTCGAGAGGCTACGGCCCACGACTTGAACGGATCGGCACTCACACTCTCGGACTGGCAACTCATCCAGCGGTGTGGACTCGGAAAGGCGGCACTGCAGCTCACACACGCGCTGTTTGTCGAGAGTTTTCCCGATGTCGCCAAGTACAACGACCCGACTCGACCCGACAAGTACGTGCCCAATGTCGTGGGCTTTTTCTGCGTCCACGCCGACTCGGGGAAGCTCCTGCCTTTTGAGATTCGCCTGTTGGAGACGGGACTCGCGTACACACCACTGGATTCCGAAGCTGAGTGGACATTGGCCAAGATGGCGTTGGAGGCCGCGAGCGCGAGCTACCACCACATGCAGCACATTGTCGAGACCCACGCCGTGACGATTCCGCTTCGCGTCGAAATGATGCGCACTGTGAGTGACCAG
>JAADVC010001398.1:0-10391 GCA_023334575.1 Pythium volutum | reverse complement strand
CCAGCTTCTTCTTCCTTGCTCGAGAATTTGGCTTTTTTGGTGATGGTGGCAGCTTCGCCGTCCTCCTTCTTCTGCATGTCGGCAATCGGCACAAACGTCGGCTGCACATCGTTCTTGCGCATGGTCTGCAAAAAGAACGGCGCCTTCTCGGGAGCCTTGGGCGGCTCGATGGGTTTGTTCCGCTTCTTGATGAGCTCCAAGTGGAAGAGCGACTCCCAGTAAGCACGTGGCGCCGTCGAGAGCGTAATCAATGCGTCATCGAGCGGCTCGACGTCGCTACCAGTGCCGCCTTCCGTGTCGGTCTTGTCATCTTCTTCGCTATTTACCGTCTCACACACCTCGCCATTGTCGTCGACGACCACGTGCGCATTTTGTTCCGAGCCAAAACCCAGCGCGTCGTCGTTCTCGACTTCGTTCAGGGACACAGGCATGTCGAGCAGCACTGGCGTCTGCGGCTCCGAATCGAGAAACACGTCGCTAAAGAACGCACGGTTCGCCCAGAGGTAAATGCCCACGTGGCCTACATGCGTAGTTGCGAGGAACTCGCCCGTCGGTGAGACTGCGAGTCCCGTCACGGGCTTTTGGAACTTGACCCAGTCGACACACTTGGCGGTCGGAATGTCCCACACGCGCAGGCTCGCATCGGCCGACGACGAAAACAGCCATCGCGCGTCCCGCGAAAACTGGAGATCCGTGAGTCGGTGCGTATGGCCATGGAAGCGCCGCACGAGCCTGTGGGTCTGCACGTCAAAGACGCGAAGGATCTGGTCATCACTCGCAACCGCGAGCATGTTCGAGTCGCGGTGCAGCTCAATCTGCGAAATCGCTGAACCAACGTCGAGCTGGAACAGCAGCGCATGGGTGCGAAAGTCCCAAAACTTGAGTTGGCCGTCCATGCCCGCCGACACCACTTGTGCGTTCAGCGCGTCGACCGCGACGCCGCTCACGGGGCCGTCGTGGCCGTGCGCGAGGCTGTGGTCTTCAGAGGCACCCACCGCAGCCGTTTGGCTGCCGGGCAGCACGAGCGCGCGAATGAGCTGCGGTGTGGGCGTCGCTGCTGTCGGGTACGAACCGCGCTTATCGCCCGACTGCATGTTGTATCGAAACACGGCACCGCCGACAGAGCCGACCAGTGCAAAGTGGCCGCACGTCGAGATCGCGACACAGGTCGCGGCCGTTTGCTGGCGCCGCAAATCGTCTTCGCTGCCGCGCGTGACGCGCACGCGTGGGTCAAACTGGCGCAACACCTTGGTGCCGATCGCGCGGTGCTCAAAGCGCCACACGTACGCGGCCACTTCGTTTTCGTGGCACGTCACAATGTTCGACCAGTCGCGCTCGCGCGTTTCCATGGCGGCAAACTGCGTGATGGGCGGCAGCTTGAGCTCTTCGACGCGGACATCGAGTTTCTTGGCCTTTTTGAGGAGCGGGCCTTGCGACAACTCGGTGCTTTGCTGCTCCCGCGCTGTGTGAAACACACGGAACGCTCGGTCCTGACCGGCACTCAAAATCTGGCAGCTCGTGCCGTCGGCGCCCTCAGCCATGGTCGCGAGCGTGTTGTTGCCGTAGTACCGAATCCGCGTGGGCGGCGCGCGGTGGCCACCGCGTGACTTGAGCAGCCGCGCCGTGCCACCCGTGAGGTGGTCAAAGATCCACAACTTGATGGCATTGTCCGTGCCCGTCGACAACAAGATCGGCTCGTTCTGGAGAAACACGAGCGACGTGATGCGTCCGTCGTGGGCGTTGGCAATGACCGACTCGAGCCGCTTGCTCTCCAAGTTCCACACGGCAATGTCGCCCGTGGTCGACCCCGAGACCACAAACGGTGCCTGCGCGCCAGCGTCCGTGCGAAACGACAGCGCCGTGACGCGGCCCTGCGCCTGCGAAAAGTCGACCACGCGCTTGTCCAGCTGAAGGTGGTGGAGCACGACGCGACCGCTCGCGAGCCCGATGCCGACAACGTCGACTGCGGGCGACTGCGTGAGCGACGTCACGGCCGACGCCCAGCCCTTGAACGTGTAAATGCACTTCATGGAGCGAATGTTCCAGAGCTGCAACGCGCCTTCTTCCGAGCCAATGAGAATCTTGTTAAGATACGTCGCTGGGTGCATCATGACCGACGGCGTAAACTCGGGCGGAAACGACAGCTCATTCAGCAGCTCCATCGTGCTGTGAAATAGAGTACCAAAGAATCAGCCCGGGTGTTCCATAGGGAAATATACAGTAATAAATAACGTACTCGAGGTCCCAAATGCGGATCGTGCGCGCGTCGTCCATGGAGAAGAGCACAGTTCCGACCGTGAGCAATTGCTTGAGCTCGCCCTGGTGGCCCGTAAGCGTGTGTGTGTGGTCCACACGTTTCCACACGAGAATGTTGCGCCCACAAGCCGTGAACGTGAGCTGCTTCTTGGCGAGCACTTCCAGCGCGAGGATCTTCTTGGGTAGCTGCGGCGACACGAGTACGGGCGTGAGCTTGTCGCACTTGTACACGACAAACGACTTGCCGAGCGACGCGGTCGCAAAGCTCTCCTTGCCCATGGCGTACCAGACGATCGGCAGCTCGTCGACAATCATGCCGATCGCGCGGAAGCACTGCAGCAAGCGACTCGACTGACACCGCGAGAGCTGTTGTTGCTGCGGCTGAGACGGCGGCGCAGCACTGGTGGCGGAAGCAGACGAAGACGCCATGGCTGTGTGACGAGCGCGGAGAAAACGACGCGGAAGGTTTAGAAGTAGAGCGATTTGGACACTCGGAGTCGCGCGAGTAGATGCGCGAACGTGTAGGCGACTGGTTAGCACCGGAGATCAGTTGGACGGATGCACGAAAGACGCGGTGCGTTGACGAGAAACCGCGAGGCAGGAAGAAGGGTCTATCGCTTCGGGTGTTGGTGATCAATGGCCACGGCAGCCAAAATAATGACTGGAAAACAAGCGCGGTGGAAGACCAACTGTATCCACTCGTATACGTACGAACCAAAATGTACTGATTTTAGGATTTCGTACTTTGGAGGGAGTTTTGGTCCTCAACTTTTTGACAAAACGTGTGTATGTCCCAATATGCTGCTCTCTACTGTACAACGTCGACGCGGATGCGGACGCGGACAGTCGAGGCTTCCCCTACGCTCATGTATCCAACACTAGTGCTAGTTTCATCTACTGGGCTGCAACAGCAGAAGCAGCCGCCGCAGCGGCAGCATCGCCCGGCGCTTCGGCGTCGCCGTACGTGAGCGCGCGCTTCTCGCCGGTCTTGCCCAACATCTCCCTCGCATCGGCATTCGCGAGGAAACGCACCGCGAGCGCTTCGCCGAGACCCTCAGCTTCCACACGTGGGCCCGAGATTGCGTCTGAGGTAAACAACGTTCGTGCAGAGGTTAGACACCAGAAAGAGACATATCAAGGCTGAAAAAGAATGGTACCCACCAACGATCGAGCGCTTGCCGTCACGCGAGTACACAGTGGCCGTGAGCGTGAGTGTGTCGTCAGTGAGCGTCGTATTGACAGCCATCGCGATCTGCACGGTACCGTCGCATCGTTCAGTGAGAGGTTGATCCAGAGTTTAGATACCGGTATGGTCGTTCTGTACAGTACCTGGCATCCGCCTTCGATGTGGTACAGCAGGCTGCGCTCGACCGTGCACAGCTGGGACGACGTCTCGTGCTCGATCTTGGAGAGCATCTCGAGGATCTGCACAGCAAGCAATTCGTCGGTCAGTCGTGGTGATCAGGCATGAGGGATGTGAGATGAAAGCCACGGATCGTACCTCAGCGTCGTCTGCGCGGCATTCAATGCCAATGCTGCCTTGGCCGACGCCGTAGCCGAACGAGTCCAATGGAAGCAGCTATGATAAACAGTAGACACAGAGATCGTCAGCCTCGCAAACATACACAATAGCTACTCGCTCAGGCTTTATCGTACCTCATCGATGCGCTCGCCGAGCCCACCGCGGCGGAAGCCGCAGGCCGCAACAATCATCGCGTCGTAGTCGTCGTGCTCGTCGAGCTTCGCGAGGCGCGTCTGGATGTTGCCACGAATAGTCTTGATATCAAACGTTGGGAACTGCGCACGCAGCGCCGCTTCACGACGCAGCGAGCTCGTACCAATCACGCTTCCTTCGGGCAGCTCCTTCAGCGACTTGACGCCGTTCGCCTTGTGCTTGGGGTGGATAATCGCAGCGTCCTCTGGGCTCTCGCGCTTGCAAATCGCCGCGAGCACCAGTCCTGGTGGCAGTGTCGTTGGCATATCCTTAAGAGAGTGCACCGCAAAACGCGCGCGACCCGAGAGCAAGTCGTCCTATACGAATCCACACCCATGGGTCAGTCACCCCTTCATCGCCTCTGCTTTCCAGCTACTCGCTCCCACGCCGTACCTCGAGGCTCTTGGTGAACAGACCCGACGCCGTCTGCGTGCCCAACTCACTTAGGTGGCGGTCGAGCACCTGGTCGCCGATTGTGTCCTGCTGGCCCACAATGAACTCGACGTCCGGGTAGAGTTTCTGCTCGGACAACGCATACAAATCGTTCGTCAGTTCGTATTCGGACCGCCCACAAAAGCGCGCGCTCGCCCAGCACCGACCTGCAGCATGCCGATGACCTCGTTGGTCTGGTACATGGCCAGTTGGCTCTTGCGCGACGACACGTAGATGGTCTTGCTCATCGTGGCGAATGAATACTAGCGGCGCCGAAGGGGGTGAATCGATCAATGCGAGATCTCGATTGACGCGATGACATTCAGCACGATCCACGAGCTATCCCACAAAGAGAATCCATTTGATTGGATGAAAATAGCATAATTTTGTTTGGATTGGCCAAAATGCGCAAGATGGAAATAGTGAAAAAGTGCACTGGATGGATGTCCAAGAAAGCCACGAAGAATTCGATTCAATTATGAAATGGTCTCATTTATTTTGCAAAATTATTCAGCTGCGTGTCTCAGTAGGTGACGCTGAAAAAAAAATTGCAGGCGGGAAACTCGCGATCCAGTGAAAAAGGGAAACCAGTAGAAAAAGCGACAATGATGCGCGCGACGACGGCGGCGCGACTGGCGCGATTACCGTGGATGCGACAGGCAAATACAATGGGGACAGAACTGTGGAATGGCGCAGCCGTGGCACGGGCCGCGATCGCGACCGCGAGCGCCGACAAGACTACGCCCATGGTGCAGCAATACTTGGCGCGCAAGAAAGAGTATCCAGGTGAGAGTGGACGCGCCTTTTGGTACCGGTACCTCCATTTGCTTGGCCAACTGATGATAGAGAATGTGCCGTGTGGGGTGTATAGACTGTATGCTTCTCTTTCAAGTCGGCGATTTCTACGAGTTCTTTGGCGAGGACGCGCGTCGCGCCTCGTCGGTGCGGACCCACTTGAGCGATTGCCATGGGATGGTTTGGCATCCCACTCACTTGGTTTTATGTGTGTGTATGTGGAGTGTAGATGCTCAGTTTGGCGTTGACGCGAAAGTCCAAGCAGACCAGTGCGTTAGAAGATATGTGTGGGTTCCCAATGGCGTCGCTGGACTCGTACGTGGAGAAACTGGTACGTCTTGCTTTCTCTGTCGCGGTGCTGTCGTGCTTGATCTCACACTTGCTGTGCCCTATTACTATGACCAGGTAATGCATCACGGCGTCAAAGTTGCGATCTGCAATCAAGTGGAGGTGGGTGGTTGGTATGCCTAAAACCGCCACTTAAGCTGACGCCGATCTAATCCTACTGATGCGTACCTATACAGAGTGCATTGAGTGCACGCCAGCGAGGGTACAAAACGCTAGTGGACCGCCAAGTCGTGCGCATCGTCACGCCGGGCTCATTGGTCGAAGACGCCATGTTGAGTCCAGCCGAAAACAATTACCTCGCGGCTGTGTTTGCGCTTTCGCAGAGCGACTTGTGGGGCGTCGCGTGGGCCGACGTGTCGACGGGTGAATTTGTCTCGACCACTGCGACCACCGAGCGTCTAGCCAGTACGCTCGTGCGGTGCTCACCTAAAGAAATCCTGCTTCCCGACACGTGGGAGCCAAGGAACGACGAGTGCGGAGATGGCGTAGTCGGTGCGTGGCTCAAGCAGTTGGACGAGTTCTTCCCGAGCTCTTGCATGAGAACCTACCGACCGGTGGAGAGTTTCATGGGTCCCATGAAAATGCCTACCGGCAACGCGAAGGAAAGCAAAGCACATGAGTCCGAATTGCGCGCTGCTGCTGCCATCGTAGATTATGTGGCGTTCACGCGACAGTCGGGATCGATAGGATCGAGTGTTCGTGAGCCACAGCACCTCGAGAGTTCGGACCGCATGATCATCGACGCGAGTGCATGGAAAGGTCTTGAAGTCGCGAAGTCGTTGACCGGCACGAAACAGTCGAGTTTGCTTCATTGCATTGATGAGACTGTAACACCTGCTGGCTCCCGCCTGCTTGCGGTAAGTGTCATGTCTGATGAGGAAGTTGGGAAACGGAATTGACGTATTGTGCGAAATAATTTCCAATGTAGGCACACCTCGCATCTCCACTGACGAATATCCAGCTCATCGAGAAACGTCTGGATAGTGTCACCCATTTCTACAAGCATGAAATGTCGCTGAAGCGTGTTCGTCGCCAGCTTGCCCAGGTCTTCGATGTGGAGCGAAGCATTCAGCGCCTACACGCAGGCGTCGGCACTCCAAAAGATCTCCAACACATCGCAGTGACCATTCAAGAGGCACAAGATCTCGCCCGTCTCGTACGTGACGAGGATTTTGACCAGTCTGGCAGTGAAGCCATGTTACCACCAATGCTTCAAGATGTTGCCTCGGACCTCGCGCTCTCGTCTGCCGAGCAACGAGCAAGCATTGATGACGTTGCCGCGAGGATTTCTTCTGCGCTGTCTGATGACGGGACCGCACTCAACACGAAAACCGGGTTTGTCAAGGCTGGATACAATGCAGAGCTCGATCGATGGCGCGCGATTGCGAATGTGGATCCGCAAACGTCTCACAAGGATGCTCTCCAGCAAAAGTACCGGCGGCTTGTCGGCTCGACAAAGCTCAGGGTCGGCTATCTACCCGAGAAAGGCTACTTCATTGACATTCCCCACACCGACAGCGTGAAGCTTTTGCAAGCGTCCGAGGCAATCGAGAATTCAAGCGATCTCGAAGGCCTCGACATGGTTCAATCGTTGAAGAATTCTGCTCGTTATCGAACAAAAGAGCTCAAGGATCTCAACCGGGAGGTCGCGGAGGCGGCGTTTGAAGTGATACGCATCGAGAACGAGATCTTCGACTTGTTGCGTGACGCTGTGCTCGATTCCAAGGATGCGCTTCAGCGGATGGCCAAGTCGATTGCTCTCGTCGACGTGGTTTGTTCGCATGCACAAGTTGCGCTGGACCGGAACTTCTCGCGTCCGATCGTGGATATGAGCACGGAACTCCACATTGAAGATGGTCGACACGCTGTCGTGGAGGCAGCGCATACGCAGGGCAAGAACTCCAAGAGTGGGACTCGCGCGTTCGTTCCCAATAACCTTCACCTGGTTCCCTCGGGTGGCAGCTCGGTTGGTCAGGAAGATGGGGCTTGCTGGCTTCTTACCGGACCAAACATGGGAGGCAAATCGACATTTCTTCGCCAGAACGCTCAGCTTGTTATCTTGGCGCAAAGTGGCAGCTACGTGCCGGCTCGATTTGCTCGTGTCGGTGTCGTCGACAAGCTGTTTTGCCGAGTTGGGTCTGCCGATGATCTTGCATCGGATCGAAGTACTTTCATGGTGGAGATGCAAGAGACCGCAACGATCCTGAGGCAGGCGACCCCGCGGTCATTTGTGCTGATGGACGAAGTGGGAAGAGGGACGGCAGTAAACGATGGGATCGCGATCGCTGGAGCCGTGTTGGAAGCGTTGTGTCAGAAGCAAGTTCGACTCCTATTCGCGACACACTTTACAGTGCTCGGTGGGCTCCTCGATACGGAGTACCAGAAGGAACTTCAACTTCATCGAATGGAAGTACTTGAACGACGCAGAACGTCGGAAGACTCAGCTTCCAGTATCGCTCAATTGGTGTTCACTCACCGCGTGGTGCAAGGACTAGCGTCGCACTCGTATGGAATCCAGACTGCGGCCTTGGCAGGCTGCCCGCAAACGGTGGTGAATCGCGCAGCGAAACTTCTTGAGAAGATTAGCACGACGACATGAAAAACCTCGCGATTGGAGAAGGCGACCCAGCAAGTCTCATGCTACACGCACCAAGCCACGGCTCTCCAGGTTTCCCGCGATCTGCGGCCGCTTTCATGCCGTCGGCCGGTGCAATGCTGTGCGTGTGAGAAATGATGACCGCCAAGTGTGTCGACTGGGTCAAGTGCCAAACGCCCGTCGCAGATTCATCCGCAGGCGACTTTCGTGCGACCACGCATGTGGGCTACGTCTACATTTCTCACTTGGCGAACCGCCGGTTCTTTAGCGACGTGTTTCGATATGCCCGTCGGACCGGACGAAGTCTAGAACGTGCTCGCGGTGGCAGGGAATGGATCCCGCGCGTGGTTCACGACAATGGGGAGGATTCCAAGAAGACGAAGGTGATTAATAGTAACGACGACGACAAGACCGATACGGAAAGCGGCGACAGCAGCGAAGTCGAGCCGCTTTGCACACAACGAAAACGAAAACATGCTCAACGAATTGTGGACCGACAACAGTTAGCGTACAAACCCATGAGCGAGCACTTGACATGCCAGGGAGCCATTTCAACCGACCGCTCGTCTAAATCTTCCACACATACTGCGGAATGCGTTGCAGCACCTCGAGGCTCGCGTCGTCCACGGCGTCTTCTCCTGACTCTTGCTTCTTAAGCGTTCGTTTTGCCTTCTTGACCGCCGTGCACGTCCTCTCTGGCAAATCCGTCGCGTCCAGATCAAACTTACGGAGTTTTCCAACGGTTCGGATGTTGAGACTCGCCAAAGTCTCTACCATCGTCCTCCGAATCCCGTAAACAGTGCTGATGGAGGCGGCATCATCGGTAGTCGGCGTGGCTACCATATCCTGTGCTGTGACACTGTGCCTGCTTTCTTGCGCCACGACAAACACGAGAGCGGCAGCCGTATGGGGAGACTTTTGGACCTCCTCCCACAGCCCGAGCGCCTCCAAAACCTTGAGATACCCAAAAGCCTTCACTGGGTACTTCTGGACCACTGAGATTTGGAGCAAGAGCACGGAGTCACAGCGTGTCTTGTCTCTGGGAATCCAGCAAAACCCGTCGATAGACTCGAGGCTCTTGCTGGAAAGCGTGAGCACTTGCGTCTTGGTGCGGTCAAATCCTGGTAACTCGAAAGTGTGGGTGATGTCATGGAGGTCACTTGCTCGGGGGATCTCGATACGCAGCGAGTCCTTGCCTTCGCCGCGCAGTTTGGTCGCATTCAGAGAGCAATCGGATCGGAGCAGGTCGTAGGTACGCGTCTCCAGGGCGAGCACGAGCATCACGCGTGCAAGAGGCCGACAGCTTGCAACCCTTTCGAGCCAATCCCACCTCTCCTCTGAGATTTCTTGCTGGCGTGCCGCATAGCGACGCTTGATCTCCATTGAGCCGATCTGGACGGTCTCCCACTCATAAGTGAGCGGGACGTAGCGGAGGAGTCGATGTACTTGCTGTGATGGATACTCCGCCAGCATGGCTTCGACCAATTCGTCCATGCTCATACCAGAGATCAAGTGGACCAACTCCTTGAACTCGTACCGGACAGCGGCAGAGCTTGCAAAGCACACACGCGGGACGCCCCCAAAGATTCGATAGCGTACGTCGATCGCCGCACCACTCAGATTAGACTCGCTCAAATCGGCCAGGTCAACCTTCAAGGCTTGCAGTTGGTCGGCGTCAATCGCCTGTAGCAGCTCGGTACGCCCCAATTTGCTTGCGGCATCACGAAGCTCGTTCAGCTTCCACACGGGCATAAACACCTTAGCGACTGTTGCCGTGTTCTTGGCCAGCATCCTCATCCAGTTGTCGTTCGGGCTCGTAAACGACACCCAACGCTTGGCATCGGGAATCTTCTTGGGTGGGCCATCAAGCAACCAGAGTTCATCCTTGCCCGGAGATTCAGACGACCCAACCATGGCATCCTCCATGGCTGGTCCTTTGCGATGCACACTGCACACTTTACCGCCTTTCGCGATCGCAACTTTCAGCAATTCCGACTGGCGGTTGTACGAAACCAACAAGATCGTCGCTTCTGGGTAATCCTTACTGTATCTCTGGAAGAAATACGCCATGAACACCGACTTGCCAATGCCTGCGAAGCAAACACACACGAGCCAGTACGTCAAAAATATGGTTAGACAAGTGAGTAGATGAGACCGTCGTACCTGGCGTCCCCGTGACGGTCACACCCCGTATCTTGCGTCGCGAATCGGCCTCGGCCTCGGCCTTGTCGAGCAAAACGGACACGACCT
>JAADVC010001397.1:0-10391 GCA_023334575.1 Pythium volutum | reverse complement strand
TCACCCATGCCCATCCGACGCAGAGTTGCTGTATCCGTCCGCTTGATCTGCTGGATGCGGCGAGTGAGTCCCCTTGGCGTCTTGCTAAATCGTTCGAATATCTGGCTACACGCATCGTTGTCGCCTCTCTTAGCCGGGAGTGAGCTTGCAGGGAATCTCATGTTGAGCTCTGGTTGTGCTGGTTGTCATATCTTTCTGTCTGTCATATCAATACGTCCGAATCTGTACCGTCGTCGTGCGGGAGCAAAGAGCCAGCGTCTGGGACACCTGATAGGGTCTGGTTTACCCTCGACGATTTCCTCAAACCAAGTGTGCCAAGTTGGCACACTTGCACTGCCAACGGTCAAAAGAAACTTGGGTGGAGAGGGTCCCAGGACTACACAATCACCGTCGCATCTTTCCAAGTGCGCAACGCTCCCAGTCGCCTGTGCGGTTGGCGACCTGGATACCATGAGACAGATTCCTTCCTGCACAGTATCGCACCGTCAACGTGCAGATGATCAGAGTCTGATCATCATCGATCGATGGTGTTCTCTTGGCCAGCGTGTCGTTTTTATACAGTGCAGTAGCCGAAGTTGGATTACGCACTGGCTGGCACGGGCCGTCATCTTCCCAAAAGTGATGGCTGCCACGAGTGGTCCTGGGTTTCGGCAAACGACGAGTGCACTGGACTGGCAGCACGCGCCATGAGAGAACGGAATTGCGCAACACTCCACACCACTGAGCGGTGTCGAAATCCAGAACGGAATCATTCCGTCCGACATGAACCCAGGCGGATTCTGGGCGAGTGGGATCCAAGCGAAGAGTCTCTCATGTGAGCGGCTCCAGCACCCTTACAGTGCTGTACTGCAACTGCATGTTGAAGAAGGGGCGCCTTGCGACCCACGGATCCGCTGAACTGTGAATACTGTATCAGCAGCCCCGCCCGACGTCGCCCGTCGGGAAGCATGGGGATGAACGACCCAAGACGCTCGTACGGTACGTAGTCCATGTGTATAATACAAGTGGTTGTACTGTATGCGCATTGCAAGACGGTTGAGTATTATCGTGTAGAGTGCAGTGGGTCAGCTGAGATGGACAAACTGTTCAGCACCACCATGACGCCGGAATTGTGCTCCTCCTCCTCCCCGGCGCGTCTCACACTTTGTGTCGCTGCTCCTCCTGCATCGATCTGCGTGGTTGGCAAAAAAAACTGTATGCCAACCACGCGAATCGATTAAAAAATATGCCAACCACTCAGATGATCTGAGTGGTTGGCATATTTTTGAGTCAGATCAATGCGGGCGGCGCCGGGAGGAGCAGCGACACGAGCATTTCTAGCGGATTGTCCATATTTAAAAATATGGCAATCCACTAAAAATGTGGGCACTCCACTTTTTCTGGGTTGGGACACCGGCCTGGCATCGTTCCGTTCTCCATTTACCATAGTCCATTCTCCGTCCTTTCACATTCTGTTCTCCACGATACACGGAGAACGGAATGTGATTTGGTGCCATGGATGCAGAACAGACATTACATAATACGACGCTCTGGACTATATGGTGTGCAAAAGTGGTCCAAAAAAGTCCAGTCTCCAAACTGTCTATTCTGTGGGAATTGAAGAATGGGGGGATATGAGTCATATTATGACAGAGGCTTCAAGTACACTGTACACGATGTCGTGTCAGCCGCCCCATGGTCGACACTTGAAGTTGGCGTCGCGCATCGACGGAAAAGTCCACCAGTCGCCGTGAATGCGCATTCGGTCGCTGCAAATTGATGGACGGACTGACGCCGGAATTCACTCTCTCTCTCTCTCACTCTTCCTGGCGCGTCTCTTGTTCTCACTCTTCGTCGCTGCTGCTCCCAGCGTGCTCTGTGTGGGTCACGTCGTCGGGGTCCACGACGTGAAGCGTGAACTCGTCAGTGAAGACGAGAAACTCCCACTTGGTTTCCACGTCGAGCGTCTGCAGAATCGTACTGGTCTCGGTTGCCGCTTGCGCGAGCGTGTCGCAGCGCTGTGCGATCGTGAGTCCACGCAACGCGTCAACACTATGATTTATAAGCTCCTGCAGTTTTCTCAACTGGAATTCACGTACGCTCTTGCCCACGCGGAGACCGTCGGGCGTGGCCACCAGGTCACTGTCCACAATGCTCGCACCCAGCTCGCTGTCGCTGGTCATGCTTCGGCGGTTCCAATTGGCCGAGCTAATGCTCAGCAACGTCTCGTCGACAATTAGCACCTTTGTATGGATGTACAGATTACGCTCGGGCTTGGTCGTGTAAATTACGAATCGCGGTGCAAAGGCGTCGAGCAGTGGCTTTGACATTTCGAACAGCAGCTTCTCGTAGCCGGCAAACTTGGACTGCGTCGTGATGGTCGGATTCTGGACCACAACGACCACGCGCAGCAACGGCTGCGACGTGAGCGCCGTGCGCAGCGCCGTCATGAGCTGCGGCATGAAGAAAAAGTACTGGTCCTGGATGAAAATCCAGTTCTTGGCGAGCGCGATGGCCTTGACGCGGGCCCGCAGCAGACTCAGCTCGCCGCGCGGCGCCATGTCCTTGTATATTTTCGCTGCGCAGTGCGGACTGTACGTGCGCACCATCTGAACCGAGACGTTGGAAGCAGTACCTGTAGCAGAAGCCACAATAACGGATGTAGTGGTTGGTGGGGGCGGTGGAGCTGGCACGGGATCGTACGATGTGGGGTTTTCAAAGTCGAGCAGCTCTTGCTTCCAGCAGTTGGTGGGCTTAACGCTCGAGTTCCAGCGCGCAGCAAACGTAGCGGCGACGTCTCGCGCGGCTGCTCCTTCGAGCCGCACGCTCGCGTCGATCCATCCGTCAAAGTCTCCTTTCCAGCCAGTGGCTTCTCGCCGCGTCGCTTGGTCGTGGGCCAGCGTGTCCCATCGATCGCTTGTGATGTCGAGCCCGCCCATGAATGCCACGAACGTGCCGTTCGAGAGCTGGATGACGACGCCCTTTTGGTGGTGCGACGACACGCGGTGCGGCAGGCGATTGTCGAAAAGCAAGAGCGCCGAGCCCTTGCGCGTGGACGCGCCCAGCGCGTTCATCCAATCGCGCGTCGCGAGACAGTTCTGACGCTGAAAGAGATTGGCCCAGACAAGTGCGCGCACGTGGACGCCGCGCTGGTGGACAGCGCGTTCTACGACGGCTTGCAATGTCGTTTCACTGGCGCTGGCGATGGTTGGATCCAACGGAAGGGTGTGGTGGAGCGCCCAGCCAATGATCCAAATGCTCGCAACGTCCGCCGCGTCCATGTCGTGGAGAAGCTGGCGAAAGTACGCGTCCGAGCCCGCATAGGTGTCTACGTGGTCTCCAGTCGAATAGAGAGAGAGATCGGAGCGGGGAACCCCATCGCGTGACGTGGTGATCTCGTCATGGGTCAAGAACCAGTCGCTTGGCGACGTCAGCGGCTGAGATAGAGTAGTGGACGACGTCGCTGCTGCTGCTGTGGATCCGCTGCCGTCGCCGACGCCGTGCAGGCTGTGAACGCGAGGCGCGGCGCCAATACAGTTGGTGAATAGATTGCCCATTTGGACAAAGAGGTGCTTCTGTGGAACCGCATATATTTGCAGGGACACGAACAAAAAGGAAACCGCTGTGGGTCGCGAAACGACCACAGGGCAGGGCATGGACAATACAATATGGTACTTAACTGGGAGAAAATGTGGCCCAGTATTCATGACGGAAATGAGCCAACCTGCAATAATATTGATTGCAATAATGGCAATGCATTGGTGGTATCACAAACACTTGCTGCGTCGAATCTGAAGCCCATTCGTGGTACTCTGAGTATGGTACTACGACTTCGTATACTCAAAAAGAGAGCACGGTTCCTCAGATAGCAAGTTTTTCCAAAGTTCGCCAGTACCATTGAATCGCGTAGAGACTTCAATTTCGAGGCCCCGCTCATAAACAACCCATATGAAGGCAAACGTGTTCAAATGGAACAGAACAATTCAATATCAGCCAATTTGAAATTGAACTGGGAACCCCAAAACACAATAAATAATGATTCCGTCACTACAATTTGAAAGTTACGGATATAATAATATTTTTTCCATGCCCTGCCACCAGGATGCTAAACCCTCCATGCCACATGTCGTACAGTGTGGCGAATCAATGGCCAAGACGGTGTATTCGAATGAGTGATGGAAGAGAACACCGCTGTGATGCGCGCACGTGGTGAGATCTCATCCCACGTGGTGAGATTTTGCTGAGTGAGTGACATTACACCCTTGTAGAAGTGATACTGGCTGATTGCCATTTGATATTGTACCATTTTCCGTTAGTGGGCACGGCTTCTCTTGTCTGCCTGTGAGGTTGGCAACCGGAACAATGCCCCCAGATCAGTCTGTGGATGCAGCCCCCAGAAAATAGAACATGGCTGCTTTTTGCGGGATTCTCAATCATCTAATGACATAAGTGAGCATGGACAAGCCAGTTACACCATGTCACTCAAACGGGGAATCTTTCCCATCAGATGATTGGTGGAAATACAGAGATAAGAAAGGGGTAGGGGCTTCTATAAACGATTTGGGACCGTCCCTTCTACAGGATGCTCATGCCTGGAGCCCGTGAGGAGATCAGAAGAAGCTCTCTGGACGCCGCGTCCAGAAATCTTGGATCCGACGCGGTGCTTTCTTCTCGTGTTTTCCGTCCAGAAGGACTCCCCCGATCCAGCTACTTCTCCTGCGCCACCATGTCGGACACGATGGTCATGGTCGACGACGCGGGGCTCACGCAGCAGGAGCTGGACCAGCTCGATCTGCTGCTCTACGGCGACGACCCGATCTTTGAAAAGGACGACGAGATCACGCAGCTGCTGCTGCGCGCCAAGCGCACGGCCGGCGAGCGCGCATCGCGTCTGCGGCGGCAGGTACAAAGCCCATCAAAACCAAATGGGGATTCACTATAGTGTTCGTCGGTATTGATATATGCTTGCATGACTGGATCCCTCCCTACACACAGGCCAATGTCCGGCAAATGCAAGAGCAGGTGCGCACGCTCGAGCACGTCGTGGCCAACTTTGCTGCCATCTCGGCCACGGACGACGAACTGTCGTCGACGTCCACGGAGCTCGCGATGACGGACGCCGACACACAGCGGATACGCGCGTACCTCGCGCGCGTGGCCGAGATTTCGCGCCAGCGCGCCGAGCTCGAGGCCGAAGGCACGCAGCTCAAGAAGCTCATGCGCGAGCACGAGCTCACGCAAAAGCTCTTCAAGTCGTGGTTCGCGCCGCCCAAGAAGAGCGCGTGGGAGATTGACATTGACTATTGGAACTCGCTGTCGCAGTCGCATTTTGAAAAGTGGTCGGTCGACGACTGCGTGAGCGTGCTCAAGTACTCGCTCAAGATGATCCACGAGCTCGCCAACAGCAAAGACTTTGTCTCGAGCGGCCGCGAGTTCATGGGCTGGTCGGACCGGCGCCGCGTCGATCTGGACACCTCGACGCTCCAGTTCAGCTTCTCCAAGGGCTTCCGCAACTGCGACACGCAGCGGCTCTTTGAGATTTACTGGGATATGCACTTTTCGGCCGAAAAGCTCTGCCGCAACATGCTCGGCTGGAGCAACAAGGTCCACGTCGAGCTCATCCAGCAGGTCACGGACGACATTGCGATCTTTCGCCGCGACGTCCAGTACCCGGGCATTGAAATCCGGTTCCACACGATCTACATCATGTTCCGCGTCAAGACCAAGACGGGCTTTCTCCACTGTATCCGCACGATTCCGGCGCCGGCGCTGCAGCTCGCGATGGAAGGCGACGGCGGCTGGATGAACAATTTCCACTGGACCCACATGGACTTTCTTGAGGATCCGCACACGGGCGAGACCACGGGCTGCCGCGTCGCGTTCAGTGGGCTCATCTCGAGCAAGTCGATCGACTTTGCCAATCGCTGGATGATGGAGCTCGCCATGACGCTCGTGCGCGCCGAGAGCGCGTTCGTGTCGCCGCTCTTCCTCGGCTCGTGCAGCTTTGAAGACTGAAAGCCGCACTATCGCTCGTGTTCGCAGTAGTACTCTCCTCTATAAAACAGAAAATTGTTCAGTGATGGTGTGGAAAAAAAATGCTGTATTTCCCACCAAAACCCCTCTCGTGAAAAGAGTTTGTTGTAGTGTTTGCGACGTCTCCATGAATCCGTCGGCTTTTCTGCCTTGGTGCTCGCGCCAACGATTGGAAAATTATCTGACAACAGAATGCTCCGTAGTATAAGCGGATGGATGAGAGCCGAACGTGTTGACGCCGCAGCTACAGTAACCTCTCATGTGGGCGAGTCCTTGCGTCGGAATGATTTACAAATCCGGGGAAAGATAACGCCACGCTATTACCGAATAAATTATATAAATCCTGCTCTGTGAACACGAGGAAGTGGGACGTGGAGTTTCCACACTTACAACTACTGCTACTGTTGGTGCTCGTGTTCGTGCGCCGCCTGCTCGTGTTGTTGCTGATCCGATGGAGGAAGATGGGGAAATGCCGTGCCGTTTACAGCCGACAGGTTAGTCGGATGATGGTGGTAACGCGAAAATGGGTCCGACCATGAAATTTTCCCACTTGAGCACGAGCGACAGCGTATTCATGGCGAGCGTCATGGTGTGCGCCACGTCGCCATAGTTCATCACGCCGCCGTACTCAACTTCGGCGCCCGTCTCGACAATCATGCCCGTTTGGGGATCCATGTAGCATTGGCGATCAAACAAAAACCAGCCACTCAGATCGACCCACTGAATTTCCCGGCCGTCACGCGTGAAGCAGTGCTTGTGCTGGTCGGTGATGAACTTTGGGTCGGCGATCGACTTGACGCCGATGAGAAAGCCACGCGTCGTGCGCATGCGGAAGAGCATAAACACGAAACGATAGACTTTGTTGTTCTCGGGGTTAAGCGTATCGCGCAACGCGATCACTGTGTCGTCGTTGACACGTTGGAGGATGCGGAGCTGTAGGAGCATTATATATATATATATATATCAGTATCATACAGGAATCTCAAGTAGCAAAAGCCAGGTCTATCGTACCTCCATGAGCCCTTGAAACTTTTGGTGGACACAGTCGGGGTCCGAAAAGCACTGCCAGGTCTTGGCCATGAGATCGTGCGAATTCCGGCTCGGGAAACTTTTGCGCAGTGAGAACCGCACGGTCGCGCCTTCGATGAGTCGTCGGTCCTCCCACCCGAGCACACGCCCGCCACTCGACACGACACGGCCACTGAGCGTAAAGTTGACGATATCCGAGACCGTAGCGTTGCAAATGACCTTGACATCAATGGGTTTGAGCGGCACAAAGCCAATTTCCTTGCGGGCCTCTCGCGCGACGGGGGCGGGTTGCGACAGATCCACGACGTGTGTCGGTCGTGGGATCGCATACAGCGCGCGCTTGACACCCGGACCTTTCATGGGCGAGCCATCCTCCGAGGAAGCGGTCGACGTGCCCAGTGATGAAGTGTCCTCGTCGTCTTCCGATGTGGTCTGTCGTGATAAAGGTTCAGTTCGTTTTCTCTTTCACTTTGGTAGCATACCGATAGTCAAGTACCGCACCTCGTCCATGCGGTCGTCTTCAAACGTCTCGACCACGACGCGCGCGTACTCTTGGTGCCGCAGCAGCACTGTCTGCAGCTTGACCGACTCTTTACGGAGCTTTTCCGACGTCGAGTCGAGCGACGCGACCTGCTCTTTCATCGCATCGATGCGCGCAAGCGAGGCCTCGTCCAGCACGTTGGCCGTGGTCGACAGACCCGTCGACGTCTTGTCGTTTGCGCCGCGGCCGGACGTGAGCGCGCGGAACTTTTCTTCGAGTTGCTTGACCTCGTCTTGCAGCACTTTGGTGGTCGCCTATAGGTAGTAGCGTCATGTTAGTCACCGTTTAAGTCACAGGGTCGCATCCACACACCACACATAGACGCATACGTACTTTGTTGCGGTGGTACGATCGCCTCACGACCTCTCGGTGGCGCGCCTTCTTCTCCGTGGCCGTGAGCTTGGCCTTGCTCTTGGCCGTGGCCTCGATCGTCGCGGCACGGTCCTTGGTGCCGTGCTGGGGCGGTGGAGACGGCGACGGCGACAGCGACACTGAGGCGGGCGCGTCGTGGTTCTCAAGCAGCAGCAGCTCCATCAGCGCCTGGTCGTCGTCGCCCCATGGGCCTCCAGTCGCCTTCGCGCTGTGCGACGGCGGCGTGTGCATGAACGTTCCCGCCATCTCCATAAGGGGTTGTTTCCTTGGTGCTTTCTTTTCCAATAGGGATGGCAAGCGAATCGCTGGACAAGTATGCTATATTGGAGGTGGAACCGCCTCTGTATGCGGTAGTAGAGGCATTCCCTATGATGACGCTGGTGACAACTGTCTTGGATACACTACTGTAAAGCAGTATATCACACATTTGCAAAGGGACGAGAGGTATCGATTGACATCACATAAGTTAACGCGCTGCTCTACGAATCCATCAGGAACAGCGGCGCGACGCACGTTGCTTCCCACCGCAGCACCGAAATGGCGAGCTCAAAGAACCAGTGCTTGGTCGTGACCTGCGACGGGTCGCTCAGCGAGCCGCCGGCCACGACCTCACAGCCCACGATGGCGCCGTGGGCGTCGTAAATGTGGTTAAACAGCGAAAAACTGTGGACGTCAAACCACATTTCGTGGGACTCGAGCTGCTGCTGGATCTCGGGGATGGCGATCGTGCGGAAGCAGAGCAGGAATCCCTGCGGCGTTTGCAGACGGAACAACACGTGCGCCGTGAGAAACGTCATGTGCACATGCGGGTGCGTGTGGTCGCGACGGATGAGCAGCAGATCGTCGTTGAGCTTTTGGAGCGTCGTGTACGTGGTCGTCACGTTCGGATCGTTGAGCAGCCGCGACATTTTGGTCGGGTCTACCATGAGGTTCCACGTCTTGGTCAGCAACGTCTCGGCGGGCTGGCCGAAAAACTGCTTGCGGAAGCCGTAGTGGAGGTGGCCCGTTTCCGCGTCCATGCTGCGCTTGTCGGTCCAGCCCATGACGGACGCTCCGGTCGTCTCGTACGAATGGGTCGCTTCAAACGCCGCGATGAGCTCGTAGGTCTCGCGCAGAAACGCAAAGCATCGTGCCGGGTGGACCCACTCCTTGTTTGGATCGATCGGGTCGCGCAGCGACAGGTTGCTGGTGTCGGGCGCGGCGCTGAACTCGCATTTCCAGGCCGCTCGCACCGTCTCTTCAAACAGCGCCTGCTCCTGTAGCAGCTTGCGCAATTCATTCTGCTCTTCAGTGAGCAGTCGTATCGTGAACGTGAGTCGTCGGTGGATACGGCGCTGCTCCACGAAGCTCTTGCTCGCGACGATCTGGATGCTGGTCGCACGGTCGGTCTCAAACACGAGTTGGTCGAGATCGTCGCGGTCGTTCAAGCGCTTGTACACGTACTCGAGCCGCAGAAGATCTTCACGCATGCGCGAGAGTTCGTCCTACGTTCGGGAACATCACAATACCGTCAGAGAGGATCACCCACGACACGACGAATACATGGCAACGCACCAGCCGCCGCAATCGCGAGTTGCGCTCAATCTCGGAGCGTCGCGCGCGCTTGAGCGCTACGGCCGTTGGATCCGCGGCCGCCTTACCGCGCCGCCGCGTCAGAACTACGGCCTTTTGCGATGGCGTTGGCGGCATCTGCACGCCGAGCGGCGGCGGCGTGGGCGGCACGGTCGCCGACGAGCGGCTGCTCTCGCTCGACGTGTCGCCAAAGAGCGCGGCGCGTTCATGGTCGCCGTCAAAGGCGGCAAGCACGGCCGGCAGCATGGCGCTCAGCGGCGACGGCGGCGTCGGCGCGTACGGGGTCATGGTCGCTGGAGAGAAAGCGCGCGATGGCGAGTTCCTGTGTCGGCTGCTGCCTGGTCAAACGCCAAGAAACTGGCCACTTGTGGCTCCACTATTTACGATTCTACCCGTCCGATGGCTTATAGTAGCAATAATACTCGACACGGGAAGTGAAATTACGAATATAGCACCTAGATTCGTTCAGCAATGCAATACCTCCTTTCGTATGGGCGAATGCCGGGCTGAGTTGTCGATGCGGCGGCGGGCTCACGACGATTCCGCAACTGGAGACGCAGTGTGTTCCATCTTCAGCGAACAAGCGGCATGGCAGCCAGTAATATAATACGGGGACGCGCTGCCATTGTCACGCGGCAACACGGGATGCGGGCGTGTCGTAGGCTTCGTCGACATGCACGCCGACGCCGACGCCGACGCTGTCCGGTGCAGGCGCGAGCCAGTCCACAATCGTATCATCACCTGCATTGCCTGTGGCTGGATGTGGCGTGTTGGCGTTGTCATCGCTCGTGTGGTGCTGTGCAATCGCAATCAATGCCGTCTCCGCATCCGTGCCTGCTGCCGATGCCGAGACACTGACAAGTCT
>JAADVC010001396.1:0-10391 GCA_023334575.1 Pythium volutum | reverse complement strand
TCCGTCATAAATGAAAAACTAGGGTCGCTATCGAGATATCCAACGCTGCATCGAACGCCCCTATTACACATCCAGTGCAGGTGGCAGTTTGGTCCGACAAATGTTATTTTTCATTGAGATATGTTCATCTAAAAATTGTGCCATGCAATATCGAAGATGTATGCGGATGGACCGTTTATGTGCACAAATGGAGCTCCAGTCCCGCTCCAGGGAAAATCATAAGAACGCCCCTAAGCTTCAGCTTCAAAGATACCGGTACACACTGCCCAGCTTGGAATCTCCAAAATGTTCGGGATTATGCGGGATAACTCCATCAATTCGAGTCGCATTGATGGAGTCCACGGGAAGGTGTGGGATCGGATAGGGCCGCCTTATTACGTTCATTGCCGTGGAAAGGTCAAGCGACGCGTGTATGTAGCGTCACTTCAACACGGCAATCGACTGTCGTCAACGGTTACTGTTAGTGGAGGGCCACACGACGCTTCGAGGCGTACGCGAAGAAAGCTCCACGTTGCAAACAGCTCAGTCTCGCTGGACTTGAACCCGTGCGAGATCTTATTAGACTTTCAGCGCATGCCAACCTTGGCAGCCAAGCGGAATATTCTGGTCAGCGTTTGTCGAATGCTGCTGGACTCCAGCCTGGAGGCTTGTCTGCGGAACACAGAGTCAGAACATTTCCATGCGATACATTCGAGGATACTGTACCGTACAGTCTGTACGCCCCGTACGTATCGTTTCGATTCATCGGCTAGCCACCGTCTCCTCACGTGAATGCGGATGACGTTGATCCCTTCAATGATGAATGCGAGAGGCAACTGCATCCAGAGCTGCTCGCCAGTGGAGGCAGTAGGTTCAAGATTTCAGAACTTTTCCAACAATAAACAGATATTTCTGCCCCATGTCATTTCCATAACGCGTTCCTATCGTTCCCCGAACTGGCGTCACGCCATTCCCAGTTCACCGCCAGTGCGTCAATGACGCCAGGTGCTGCACAAGCGGAATGCCCTGCACTTTGAAGCTTGCCAGGAGCGCTCTTTGTCGGTTGGCTCGCTCCATGTTCCATCTGCAATTGCACAGTATATATTAGTAGGGCAGGGGCATCGATGCACAACAGGCAAACTGGCATCGTACCTTCGGCGAGCGCGACGGAAATGAGTTCGATGCTCTTTCAGTAGCTGTGAGTGGGAAACGTCGACGCGCGAGTTGAGAATGTCCTATGCAAATACAAGAGTCAGCACAGAACATTTTTGCATGTGAGGGATACAATGGATATCTCACGCACTTTCAGCTCGTAGGTGATCGGGTTCGGGCGTGCTCGCTTCATGGTTTGCGATGATTCCGAGGAGGTTGGGCTCTGTATGGCGGATACGGAACATTACATTCTGGGGAATCGACTAATAGTGAGCATGATCATGCTACACGTACCATGAGCAATTCGAACTGCGCTGTGAGAGCCTTCTGCCGTTTTCTGTTGAATCGCAATACCCACAACTGGTAATTAGTCCGTTATCCAGATCGAGCCCACCGCATTTTCTCAAACGCACCGTAGCTGCGTATTCGGCTCTTCAGTATGTGATGATTTCTTCGTGCCAGCCTACAGTCGCAGTCAGATGAGAACCGTAGCCCAAGTTGGTTGCATTCGTGCTGTTGGAACTTCGTACCGTATCATAAGCGGTTCGATCGCCACCGCCGATCTGCGCTCCCATCGTACGGGATGCGCTCAGAAGCATAAGCTCCTCTGCGACGCGGAAGGTCTCATCGTCCGCGTGTGGAGTCTTTGGAGAGGGGGCGCTCGCGCGCGAACCGACGGTCGGCGTCGCAATGTCCACCATTGCGGATCCCCTAGCTCTTCGTTTTCGCGTCGCCGCTGAGTGAGGATACAGGAATCCGAACGCGTAGTAATGGAGTGTACTTTCTCTCTCTATCGCCAGGTATGCGGTGGGGTGGGGATATCTATGGACGCAGGATCTTTAGCGTCGTCGCCGCGGCCGGTACCCGCTTTTCCAGTTGTTTGCAGGTTTGAATTTGGAACGCGTTTTCTATTCAAAAACTGTATGGGCCGCGGGGGCCATACAAACATCCAGTGTGGCCAACCCCCCACCAGGTCTGACCCTCATCGTCCTGAATGACCTCCTAATATTGACACAGGTCACTATCCGTGGAATGACCAATGTCGGTTGCGCTATGATCGTAATCGGCTGTTGGCGGTAAAGTCAAGTTAGCGGGTAAACCTGTGGGTTATCTGAATTTTACCCGCGTTTTTTTTGGTTTTTGTGCAGCCAGCGGGAGGGAAAAACTCAGTCGCGTAACTGTATCAGATGGTTACGCTTCGGTTACTCTTCCCTGCGGTATCTTCAAGGGCAACATGCGCATGAAGATGAAGATAGTTGGGTTACGCTAGGATAGGATTATGGTAAAGCTTAGGGCTTCTGTATGTAGAGAGCGGGGCTCGACGCGGTCGTCAAAGCCTCCAAGAGCAGAGTAGTGGCGGATAGCAAAATAAGTCATCGGGTGGGGCGGGCGGACGGGGCCACTCAAATCGCGGGATCATGACGGTGGAGAAATGCGCGCACGGGCGCCGGTCGCTTCATGGCCGTCGCAGCCTGCGCGTCCGACGACGACGCCGCCGAGGAAGACGCCGGAGACGGCGGCGGCGACGCCAGCATGGCGTGCTGGTGCTTCGAGTGGGTCATGCACATGCCCTGGCGCTGGGCCCACTTTTCGCAGTCGGGCAAACTGCACTTGGCGCCGCCGCCGTGCTTGCGGCAGAGCCGCTTTAAATGGGCCTTCTTCTCACAGCCCGGCACGACACAGGGGCGTCCACCGCCATGCATCTTGCACTTGCCGTGGCTCTGCGCGGCGCGCGTGCAGCCTTCCTCTTGGCACCGCGAGCCGCCGCCGTGGCGAATGCAAAGCCCGCGGCTTTGCACGCTTTTCGTGCAGTGCTCGTACGAGCAGCGCTTCGAACCGCCGTGGCGCTTGCAGCGATTGAACGCACGCGCCTGCGACTTGCAGTCGTCGACGCAGCACAGCTTGCGGCGGTCCGGTGAAAACTTGGCGTTCGCATCGTCGTCGTCGTCAAACGCGCTCGCGAGCGATTCGGTCTTGAGGTCGCGCAGACTGGGCGGCAGCATCATGCGCGGCGGACCAAAGCCGTTAAGCGGCGACACGATCGTCGTGCGCGGCATTGTGATCGCGGTCGGTGGCGTCATGAGTGACGCATTGTTGAAAAGGTTCGAGACTTCCTGCATTTCCATGGCGTTGGGCGATGGTGCACACGCGGCGCCGGCGTCGGGCATCGTGTCGAGCGCGTCGTGGTCGTCGTCAAACGCCGAGTGCGCATGCACCATGCTGCCGCCGCCAAAGGGAAACGGCACCATCATGTGCGCGTCCGATGATGCGTGGTCCGTGTGCGAGGGCAGCGACTGGTACGCTAATGTAAAAAAAAGAAGAGAAGAAGTGTGTGAGCGTTTCTGACTAGTGCAAGAAAGGCCAGAAAAAGGTGCCAAGAGAAAAAATATGCCCATCAACGTCCACGTACGCTCCGAGAACTGGTCGATGGATGGACCGAGATCGTGGTCCGAGGGCAGCGACGATGACGCGTGATGCGCCGCGTACGACGGATAGCAGCTTCGCACTGCTGCGTGTCCGCCCGTCTCCTGCGACGATGTCGCGGTCGGAAAGAGCTGCTGGAGATCGACACTGGTCTGTTCGTCGAGCGACGGCATGTCAATCGACGGCTGTAGCATATAACTGCTGCTGCTGCTGCCTCCACCACCAGTGGACGAGCCAGAGCCGCCCTCGAGTGTCCGCATGGTCACGTCGCCCGCGTCATCCGAGCCTCCACACGGGTCCATGCCATGCATGGAGAAGGCGCTCTCGTGCGGCAGAGACGGCGCCGATCCGTACATGCCCGTGCACGGCATGCGCTCGGAAAAGATACTCGCCAAGCGGCCGAGATGCGTGTCGGGGAAGCGCATCGCGGCGCTCGTACTGCCGCTGACGCCGTGCGTATCGTCCATGTTGTCGCTGTCGTGGTCGTCATCCAGTCCTTCGTCCGACCGGAATACTTCGAGACGGTGGCGACTTGGACCACTATAATACGGAAGCTGGGGAGACGAAGTCGCGGCGGCAATGTCGGCCCAGTTCATGGTGCTGGAAAATGCTACTAGAGACCGTGCGGAGGACTCGAGTGGGGGTTGCTTTTCCCAGATTGGCCCCAGGAATGACACGGATACGGGAGGGGGAACCGCGAGAAAGACGCTGGATGGGTTTCGACCCGAATGCGGGCAATGAGCAAATGACACAAAGGATCCTAGTCACTTTTTGAACCCAGAATGGTGGAGACTTTCCCCCCTTCGCCAACGGGGGCGCGGGGGGATCTTGGTGGCGGGAGGAAAGACATTTTGTGGCGTGTCCTTTGAAATTGCTCTCAATTCTAGACGGCGTCGCCTCCCAGATCACACAACTCTGCCCTGGGGACCACCGAACACGTTGGCCGTGAAATCGCTTTGAATAGAGGCTACACTGGCAATTGTCGTCATTGGGCCAAAGCGTCCAGAGCGTCGTGTCCCAACTGCCACATCGATTTTCGTCGCCGAAAAAACCATAGGAAGTGGCGGCCGACCTCCGAGCCATCATGAGACACAGCGATCCCGTTTTTTCTTATTCGCGATCTTTTCGCAGAGAATCCCAATGGTATTTCGTCGCACGCACCCTCAACCGCAGACACTCTACCCGCCCTTCACCACCAGCATACTGCGTAGTATATAATAGGAAAAGAAAATCGAGCCTTTGGCGACGACGCGTCCCAGAGAATCCCCCTCACGTGCGCATGCATTTCGCCCGACACCGAGATGATCGAGAACAAAGCGTGGATGTCACTCAAGTGAATAGTGGCGGGCTAGGGGTTCGAAATTCGGTTTGTGGAATGTATTCATCTACGTGATTTCTTGAATGGCGTCATTTTGTTGGCGTGGTGTTGGCGTTCGGTGAAGATGCTACGGCCACGGATGCTGCGCCAATATGGCGCGCTTCTCGACGGATCCGTGAAATCCCTAGCGGCGCATTGTCGCCAACACCCACATGTATCGATCCGCGCTGCATTTCTGCACATGCACACGTTCCATTCGTCGAAATTGGCGCAGCGCATGGTGCGTTATGGCCATTTAACTGGCGTCCGTGCGACCGCCGGCAAGCCCGTCGCGGTCGTTCCCCACACGCTATGGGCACGCCACACGTCCACCAACACTCACACCAAGCAACCAAAGCTCAGCGGCGGGGATTCCTTCAAGGTTGAGAAGGACACGTGGGCCGAGCGCCACGCGCCCACGTGGATGGTTCCCTACATCCAGCTCTCGCGCATCAATCGACCCGCTGGTAAATACGCCCCCAGTTTCTCGCCTTCACTCACTGCATGCTCACACGCTCTCTTTTCTATCCCCCCTAGGCGCGTATATGCTGCTGTGGCCGTGCTTCTGGTCCATTTCGCTCGCGGCGCCCGCCGGCCAATTCCCCGATCTCGCCATGCTCGCGCTCTTTGGCACGGGCACACTCATTATGCGCAGCGCCGGCTGCACGATCAACGACATGTGGGACAAAGACTTTGACAAGCAAGTCGAGCGCACGAACCGCCGACCGCTCGCATCGGGTGCGCTTTCGTACGACCAGGCCTGGGCGTTTCTCGCGCTCCAGCTCAGCGCCGGGCTCGGCATTTTGCTGCAGCTCAACTGGTACAGCATTGCACTCGGCACGTCGTCGATGGCACTCGTGGTCTCGTACCCACTCATGAAGCGCGTGACCTACTGGCCGCAGGCCGTGCTCGGGCTCACGTTCAACTTTGGCGCGTTGCTCGGATACTCGGCCGTGCAAGGTGCGTGTGCGTGGCCCATTGTCTTGCCGCTTTATGCCGGCGGCATTGCCTGGACGCTCGTGTACGATACGCTGTATGCCCACCAAGACAAGAAGGACGACCAGTACATTGGCGTGCGCTCGACGGCGCTGCTCTTTGGCGACAAGACGCAGCCCATTCTCAACGCCTTTTCGGTCGCAGCGATCACGGGCTTTGGCACGGCCGGCTTCATGGCCGGGTTGGACTGGCCGTTTTACGCGGGCCTCGCCGGGGGCGCTGCCCACTTGGCGTGGCAAGTCAACACGGCGAAGATCGACGACCCGATCAACTTGCAGACCCGCTTTGCCTCGAACAAGTGGTTTGGCGCGTTGATGTTTGGCTCGATCGTCGCCGGCAACGTTCTGTAACGTCCAAAAACAGTGACTGTGGGCGAAAGAGACTGTAGTGTGAAAATACGCCTAGTGGTGGTGGTGGTGTTATGTGTTGTCCGAACGGACTCGTCTTTCGGAAGGAACCGATCGTCGCTGCGAGGGACGCCGAGGCTCCCCGCGAAAGGCGCCGGCAGAAGTGAATACTGTAGACGGCTGCCGAGTGCGTTCCGACCAACACTACTACTTACTACTTGATCTTGTCCTTAACCGACTTGTCCTTGATCGTAAACACGTTGATGCCGAGCACGCTCTTGACTTCCCAGACGACCGTGATCACAATGTGCACGTACGCGACAAGCGACAGGAACAAGAATTCCTTGACCCATAGTGCCTCGTTGATCTGGTCGTAAATGCCCTCGAGCATACAAAAGCCGCAGTGCGCGGCCACGTAAAAGATCGGCACGAGCGTCTTGCGGAACGGGTGGTACTCTTCGCCACACAAGTGTGCGAGCATCAAGTGGAGCACGAGCTTGCTGTTGAGCAGCCCCAGCATCCACAAAAACGTGCGTGGGTACACTTGGAAAATACCCGACGGCGAGCAGAGTCCCCAGATCCCCGCCATGGTGTTGAGCGTAAAGAACGGCGCCGTCCGCGTGAGCGCGACCATGATCGAGTCCGTGTTGAGCCGCACAGCCTTGTACACGTTGACGGCACTACAGGAAACGGGCAAGCGATTTTGTCAACCGATACATCCCTCATAGGATATTAAAAAACGCAATGCTGGTAGTACTACGTACTTGACGCCGATGGTCGGGACCGAGGCAGCGACTGTCACGAGCACAAAGACTGTGTTGTTCTGGATTCCGTCGACGTACTCGAGCTTCCAGAACGCCGGGCCGACGACGGCAGTCAGAAGCTTGAGAAAGACGCCAACGAGAATCCCCTCAGTGGGGCCGTTGATGATCGGCAGCGAGAGCAGGCCAGAGTAGTACTCTTCCCACGTCGCACAGAAGAAGACTGACTGCGCGCTGAGGAAAAACGCCAGTGCCTTCCAGGTCGGGCCGACCTGGATGACCGAGAACATGGTCATTGCGCCGACCGACACGTTGAGCGCATCGCAGCCGTGGTCAAAGAGCAGCCCCAATGGTGACGACGATCCGGTGCGGCGTGCCTGCTTGCCGTCAAGGTTGTCAAGCGTCTGATACGAGAAGAGCGCGACAGCGGCAAACACGTAGACCCATCGCGGCGCCTCGCCTTCAAAGAACGGGCAGTAGTATGCAAACAGCACATGCGAGATGGCGACGCAGATCAGACCCAGCAGCGTGATCTACACAAACAGAGAGGCAGGTCCACAAAGTGAGTTGGTCGTTGGTACTGCGATTGGAAATCCGTGGGGAAACGTACGAGGTTGGGTGCGAGCCACATTGGCAGCAGCTCAACAAGGTAGTTGTTCATGGGCGTGAGCACGTGCTTGTAAATGAGCGAGTTGTCGGCGCCGTGGTACTGGTACGTGAGCAGCTTCTCGGAGCCTTCGTACGAGACGTACTTGCCAAAGTACATGTGCTTGCCATCGGTCACGGAGCGGTGGCGCACGCGCTTTTTGAGTGCTTGCTGTTCTTCGGAGCGCGGCGACGCGAGCGCCATGTCCGAGTCTGAGTGCGACGCGTGGATGCGGCGCAGTGGCGGAGTGGATGGCGTAGAGGGCGCCATGACGAAACGAGACGAGTGAGAGAGGAAGTGCGAGGGGCGGGAGAGAGAGAGAGAGAGAAGGGCTGATGGCGACGGCAAAACGAAGTGGTGTGTCTCGCGCGGGATGGATGCACTGGCCGCGAGGTTGAGACACCAGACACGCTGTTTTTGATACAGAAGAACGAAGGGATCAGCTGTCGCTCTTCGTTTTGGAGGTTCTGATTGGTTCAAAATTTTCAAAACCATTGTAATTGGCTGAAATCATTGTCCGATGTGAATAGGTTGGTTGAAATGTGGGTTCCGAAAGGCAGATCCGATGATTTACCAGGTACAGTCTATTTTGACTGTTGAAGTTTGGTATGTGGTCTACATTTGAAGTGACTATCAAATCTGAGGTCTATATCTGTAATAACCGAATCAAAAGTGACCGTTACCGGTTCCTCAGATCTGCAATCCGCATCTCTTGTAACCCAGAGAAAAAAAAGCGAAGTCCCACGTGAAGCAGGACGGTCGCTACGAGAAAGAAGTCAACGTCATGCGCCTGCGGAACCACACGCGTCGCCGCGCCACTGGCGCCGACAAAACCGTTCGTACGCGATCAGCAGCTCAGCTTCGAGAGCGGACAAAGCCCCCGTCGCTCGCGGTGGAAGCACATGAATCGCCGTTGAATCCAGCCCAGGAGATCCATCGAAAACAGGTGCATACCCATGTCGAGAGAAGATCTACCAAGCGCCGACGCGCGTCGCAGGATGAGCATGTCCACCATGCGTCTAACGATAGGTACATACAGTATGGGTGCTGGTCGATTTCCACAGCCGTGTACTGACCCTTTCTAGGTCCACTTGCAGCAACGACAGCGACGGCTTGCCCCTCGAGCCTTTGGGATCTTCTATAGAAGCCATGGCTATCCCCAAGGATTGTGGTCTAACGAAGCGACCGAGAGACGGACCGACTACGACCAGTTATTACGGTCTCTTACAGACGGCGTTTGCACAGGAAGATCGCATTGACGACACGAACTGGCTCACGAGCACGCTCATTGATCTCATGCTTTGGCGGCTCGCGACGCAGTACGCAAATGTGCACTTTCTCGCGACCGACTTTTGCCATCTCCACTTGCCGTCCATCATGCGGCAACCCGTGACTGTGGACGCGTACACGATCCGAGACGTGCTGGGCCGCAGCGTCGACGCCACGAGCGCGAGACCCATTGTGTTTGTCGCGAACGTGAGCCACATCCACTGGAATTTGCTGCGCGTCCAGTTTCGTCCGCACGCCGAGCTGCAGCTCTTTGAGCCCATGGGGTACGTAACCTTTCTGCTCTCCCTCCTTTGAGATGTAATGGATACTAATCTAACTCCATGGATATAGCCGTCTCTCGTCTCGCTCGGGGATCTCGTACCGCTCAATGCCGCGCTGTGTGATCGAGTGGCTGGACGCGTGTTACCCACAGCGCAAGAGCTGGCTCACGCATAGTGTCAGCGCGATCACACGGCCGCAGCAAGTCAGCGGCTTTGACTGCGGCGTCGCGTGCTTGCTGTACGCCGACAAGTGTGGCCAGGGGCAGCCCCGCGAGGCCATTAATGCAACGACCGACCAGCACGAAATCACAACGTTTCGCACGGAATTGCAGCGGCAATTGGAAAGCGAACTGCGGCCGAGTCGGGAAATGAACGACTCGCCGAGTGGCATCGACGACGACGTGTAGACATAGGTAACAAGCACCGTAGAAAAATATAGTGAGAGACGGTAGATTAGACGAGACAGATATACATAATTGAGATAAAGAGCCAATCACGTCCATGGGGTTCCGTGTGAGAAGCGACTTAATTACGAGCGAGGAAAAAGGAAAATGCGACGTGCTTCTCGAGCGCTTGAGCAAGATCCGTCTCAAGGGGCAGAGTCCGATGGTATGTACGTTTTCTTTTCGGGACTGCGCAGTTTTTTGTTTTGCGTTTCAGAAGGGTTTTCTGTTTTGGTTGCCTTTGGCTCCCTTCCCATGTGTAACAATCCCCTCATTGCTCAGCTATATCGCAGGGTTGCAGGGGGGGCGAGTCACACTTTCCGCTCTTGTTATTTTCAGGTTAAAGAAAAAAGCAGGGATCTGATTGCACAGGGCATCATCTCATATCCTTGAGACGCCGAGGCAGCCTGAGGTTGCAAGGGGCTTCTTCCCATCGCAATGTTGGATCCGTTGGCATCTTTCTCTATTTATCAGCCGGTGGTTTTACCTTGTAGCCTCCCACAACGTTGAGCGATATCTTTGGCCAACTTCCAACGCAAGTTCCCACTCGCCAACTTGCTTGCTGCCCACGCAGTCACACCATACACAAACACTATGACGCGTGACACCAACCCACTACCCCGCCTGACGGTGCGTCCGCTCCACCATCAGTACGAAGCACGACTCACCAAGCCCGCAAACGAAAACACCATACCCGATCGCTTCCGCCCTCGCAGTTCACTAGGGAGCAGCCCAC